>JADLZL010008143.1:0-81880 GCA_015844335.1 Chrysopogon serrulatus | reverse complement strand
GAGCAGCAGCAGGTCGAGATCGCACAAGAAAGACGACGCCCGAGGCGAGGACCGGCTCGCCCACTGCAACTAGTGCATGTACGTGCTGTGTAATGGGCTTAGATGGGCCACTTGACTAATTGTTGTGACCCACACCCATGTGGCCTGCTAATGAGTTTTGGAAGTTTCACCTTCGGATCCTAACGGACGGTGTAAATTCGGAGACTGCAGAAGACAGTCGCTGTGCATGAAGTTAGAGGATCTTATTTTTTTTTTCGGGCTATTAGAGGATCTCATTCCAGCACTAAATCAAACTTAAGTTTGAGAAGTGCATGTAACAAGCGGGACCTGACATTGTAAAGTATCTATTTAATAAAGCATTCCTTTTAGACTTCTATTTAAAGCGTTGAGAGGGTAGTATATGACAAAGAACCATTGTATGGGCTGCCCATTTTAACGCAGTCAGGAGGAATTTTCAACAATCTGATAAATGTGGACCTAATTAATGTCTCAAACACAAATTTGACCACGTGCCAATGGATGTAATTGATGGACATTTGCATGATAACCTCAAATCAGGCAGTTGTAACCCCTTTCCCTAATTGAGTAATTCTATCTTTGTCGCACTGATCAACCACTACTTCATATCATTTGGGGAAGACCATGTGAATTGGGCTAATGTGAACAAAGTTCTGGGTCAGTACTGGTAACCCTGAACATACATTGGATCGGCCACTACCCGATATCAGTTGGAGAGGACTAACTAAATTTCACTACTAGTTTCTGTATTAAGTTCCTGAGCTCTGTAACCAATACTCTTAAATTAAACCTGTTGTATTGTACCATTAGCTATCACGAAAGAGCGCTAGTCCACTAGGATGACAGGCAACTGATGCAATTACTCCATTCTTAGCTAGTCTGAAGAAATCGCTTGCACCATCTCTTTCAACCTTGTAGCTAAGCTAGCCTCGGCCTCGACATCACTACTCCGTTGCTTCAAATGATGGCTATTGTATATAGATCGATGGACCACAGGGCCGGATTTTCTTGCTCGGACACTTGCACATGACAGACCGAGCAGAGCAGCTGTAGTTGCCATGCGAGCCGTCCGCCTGTGACTATCTGATTTGTTTCCTCTACCGAACTAGAGAGAGTACTCCCAAAGATCGACATCGACGCGTGTGCTTCTCTTTGTCGTTGTCTTCCTATGGGTCGATCTCATTAAAAAAAAAATACAATGTATCTATAGTCTACACGTATAAAATTTTTTCAATGAAGCTATTTAACCTATGTATGCAATATGCAATGCATTATTGTTGTAGGCCTAGCTGGATCCTTGTCTTTGTTTTATCATTAGCAGTATCTAGTGTACGGCTTGACATTGACCTTATCACCAGCACTAGCACTAGCAAGCCTGTGTGGCTGCGAACGATCCCAAGCCGAGGATATTTCTTGTTCCTTGTGTCTACGCTTTTGATTTATTTTTTTTATAAAAATAACCGAAAAAGCTCTGTCATTATTTCTTTTAGACGAATAAAGAAAAAAAGACAAGTGCCAACCTTAACCCTGACGAATGTGGATGAGAAACTTGCACGCACGAATTGCCCTCCTGTCTCTCCAAACCTTTAATTTCGGTCTTTTTCAGCATCAAGGCTGGCTTGTGCAGGTACATAGAGATTCAGCGAACTCAATGGTACTTACTTGTAGGGATCACGTACGTGATGACACAAGCTCATCTGCTAAGAGTTTCACAGAAGCTGTGTGGGCTAGCTGTGGCTATCGGACAGTACTTATTGTAGGGATAACACGACAATTGAAGTCAAGATCTTCACAGTGACCGGTGTGTGTGTGAGGAGCCGCAGCTCGCTTCTCTCTCCACAACTGCACGGTGTGCCAATATGGAGCAAGCAAATTTTCAGACACAACCATCATGCCTCATGATTAAGACGCTCGAGCTGCTCTTTTTTCACATTCTGTTTTTCTAATGATCTCCAACAATCAGCCGCCACTGGCCACTGCTTGGGTACAGCATGGAAGGAAGCTGCGCAGCTCTGGAAGTTCGGATTGCCATGAACTAACTCTCTAGACTACACTGCAACTCCGTAATTTCTTTTGATAATGGAATAGAAACATCAAACTTCATCCTCACTCACAAGTGAAGAATCAGACCACTGCAGTTCCATAATTAATTAATTAAGCTAGCGTCCATATATATGTTTCCTTCCTTAGCAAATAATAAGACAGACTAAGCACTAGAGAACTCTTGAGAAGGAAAAACATGACCCTCCAATCCTACTCCTATGTCCTTTGCCCTGATTCAGCTGAGGAATCTGCCCTTCATCTCTTCATAGGCTGCCCATTCTCCATTCAATGCTGGGGACTGATTAGTCTGCATGTAGATACTGATGCAGACCCCTTCATGAATCTTCAGAACTTCAAGGATCAGCTGCAAGTTCCTTTCTTCATGGACATCATAATCCTTATGTGCTGGTCCATTTGGTCAATGAGAAATGATATTATCTTCCGAAGCAAAGTTCCACATTTGTCTTCAGTTCAAGCCATCTTCAGAGCCGAACTTCAACACCTTTTGTTGAGGATCAAGAGAAGCTTTCTTCCAGCCCTTGAACAATGGATAACAAATCTATAACTACT
The DNA here is from genome assembly GCA_015844335.1 of Chrysopogon serrulatus. Classification (NCBI taxonomy): domain Eukaryota; kingdom Viridiplantae; phylum Streptophyta; class Magnoliopsida; order Poales; family Poaceae; genus Chrysopogon; species Chrysopogon serrulatus. The sequence goes on along the minus strand of JADLZL010008143.1, from coordinate 79,249 downwards.
ATAAGCTTAAACCCCACTAAGCTTATTCTCTTGGTTGTGATTGGTTGAGGTTCTAAAAGTGATGCCAAATTTTGGCATCATCAAAGGAGTTACTCCCACTAAGACTCATTTATCTCCCACTAGCTATTTCTTTTGAAATAAAAAAAGTCTTAGCACCTAAATCAAGTATCGTAATTAAAATCCAATTGCACCATGATATTTCTCACAATAAACTCTTCAAAACAAGACCCCACATGGATATGTTTCGATAACTTTTTTTGCAAAATTCAAATCGTTTGTAAGAAAAACTAGCAAAACTGCATATCACATGGTGGTCCTCCGAAACGTGCATAATTTTATAAAGAAAAACTCCTAGAATTGTAGGAGGAGGGATGACCCTCAGGTATAATAGGGGTGGGGGTTCGGGTAGATGATATTTGGGTGATGCTCAGTTCAAATAATCTATACCATGTATATCAATGCATACAACCTCCACAATTATTGACCTACTACATCCATATATATGTATCTATTAATTCAAAGTTTCGACCATTATAAACTTCTTACATTTCTACTTTATCCCGCAGCAACGCGCGAGGCATCCTACTAGTTTAGGATAATTAGAGCTCCCCTTGAGTTGTTCCTAATCTTCTTCCTCTCTTTCTATGTTTCCTGAGCTCCTCTTTTTTGTAACTTCTTTTGTACCTGTTACTTTATTTAATCAATTTTCTGTAGGGGTGCAAACCCCTCCAGTTCCTTCAAAAAAAAATATTCAGGTGGTGACAAGATCTCCCTCCTTTGACCATGCCAAAAGAAAGATCATTTTGGTGATGATATATAAATGGTAGCGTCCTAATTCTTTTGTATTTAAAGCCATTAACTGTATGGCATACCATGTTAGATATTTTAAGTAATGCAAATTAAATTGCATTTTTTTGTGCACCGAATGTACATGTGAAGTTATTAACTCTCTCACATTAGTTGAATTATTTCATCTGAGGCATCATGATTCGCTGGTCACCATCCCTTTAGGATAAGGCAAAAAAATGGTCCAAACTTTCTTTACAGAAGAAGACAAAAAATATATAATGGCAGCACACACAAAAATTAGCAATAGAGAAGATACATATATACACTGACACATATAAGCCATATGGATAAAGCGCCATGAACATCCATTTGTCTTCAAGTTACGGCGGCACAGCTAACGGTTAGAAACGATGATAGTGTTTACCTACCCAGCCGAATATAGGCGTTTCTTTTTTTCGTGACCTCACACCTAGAGTAGCAAGGTGAGTGGCTCACACAACATGTATCTTTGAATTGTTCACCTTGTCTGGATCCTAGAGCTGAGCCAGAGTGAGATTCTTATTCTTTGGACTTTACTTGGATTGCATCCTATGAGCACAAGGCGTACTTTGGAGTCCTTAAAAGAAGCTCCGGTAACAAACCATCTCAACTCTCTTGGAATATTAGAGCCTAATTGGTTGGTTTTCAAAATTTACTAAACTAAAGATTTGACAAGCTATTGTTTTGGCTATTAATTGGTTTGCTACCAAAACTTGCCAAACTCTCATATTTAGCTTATCAAATCCATGGCAACCTTTTTTTTTTAAACTTTGGCTTACCAAATCTTTGTCATGGCAAAATTTGGCCGCGAACCAAGCATCAACCCTAGTATTATGGTGAAAAATTTACTAATTATGCACCCAGTGTCTCTTAACTTATGTGGATTAGGGTGAATTGGTGTACAGCCAAATAAATCCACGAGCATCACATAAATCCAAGTGAGAATCCTCCCTTCTTGTGTGGACCATAAAAAGACGAAATATAAGCCAAACCAACTTTGTGAAGCCATGAACTAGCATATCTTTAGGGCTCGTGGATTGAGATGGATACATAGGCATCCAAACGGAGTTGGTTATATCACTAGAGTGTATTTATAATGTATTTTGAAGAAAAAAGCACAATACCAAAGATGTTTACTGATTTGTCTCGGATTAATCATTGTGAACATCTCAACTCGACATGGCAGTATGGCACCGACGCTGCCTGCCGCATACCACACACATGCTGCTAATTAACGAGTCATGCATGCTATATAGCACTTCTCTTTTTCTTTTGGCGAGGAACTATTATATATAGCATAAATACAAGAGAGACGCTCCACACCCACATGGTAGCCGCACGCCTGGGTTTCAGTGAGTGAGTGGGTGGGGAAAAAAAGAGAAGACCTCCGATCAAGCCTCACGCATCGGCGGCCATGGTGATGGCCGTGCAGCTGGTCGCGCTCCTGGCGCTGCTGCTCGCGCTGTGGCGCCTCGCGTGGCGGCCGCACGCTGTGGCGCGGTCGTTCGCGAGGCAGGGCGTCCGGGGGCCGCCCTACGCGTTCCTGGCAGGGTCCTTGCCGGAGGCGAAGCGGCTGCTGATTGCCGGCAGGAGAGGGCTGGCGCCCTTGGACGCCACCTGCCACGACATCATGCCCGTCCTCCTGCCGCAGTTCCACAGATGGGCCGCTGATTATGGTAGGCAAACTGATGACTACTACCAGTGCTAATTCTTTTTTCCCCCTTCTTTATCTTTATTTAGAAGAACTGTTAACAACTATGCTACAGTGTCCAAAATTTGGTTGGTGGTGAGTAGTGACTCGTGAACCAGTGCTGGCAAGACGTTATCTTTAAGATTTTGATTAAACGGAATATGTAATATGTTCCATGATTCTTACAGGGAGAACGTTTCTGTTCTGGATCGGGCCGATTCCCGCCCTCTTGTCTACTGATCTACAGCTGATTAAGCAAGTGCTGACGGACAGGACGGGCCTGTATCAGAAGGACTTCATGATCCCCGTGCTCAAGTTCCTCTTCGGCAACGGTGTCATACTGATAAATGGAGACGATTGGAAGCGGCACCGGAAAGTGGTTCTTCCTGCTTTCAACCATGAGACGATCAAGGTCATGAGATAGAACAGAACATGCATGAGCCTTCTTTCATGTTTTCAAACATTACCAGCAGTAGTAGTATATAATTCAGCAACTGACTGATGATTGATTTCATTTACCCCTTGCGTGTTCAGAGCATGTCGGCGGTGACGGCAGAGGTAACGAAGAAGATGATGCAGCAATGGCGCGAGCAGATTCACCAAAGCGGCGCCGGCGACAAGGAGGAATCAGCCGAGATAGACATGATCCAGGCCTTCAACGACCTGACCTCAGAGGTCAACGGCCGCGTCGCCTTCGGCACGAGCCACCGGGAGGTCGAGGAGGTCATCGTCTTGATGCGGGAGATGCAGAAGCTCGCCACTGCGGCGATGCTGGATGCTCCAATACTCTGGTATGTATGTATGTATGTATGTATGTATGTTACACGCACTGGTGCTCGTATTATTCTGTTTTCACTTTTGCATGGATGCATCACCAACCGAGTAATTAAATTTTGTTTCGTTTTCATTGTTTAGGTATCTGCCAACTCGGCGTAACCTGCACGTCCGACGTCTGAACAAACAGCTGAGAAGCAAGATCATGTCCATCATGCAGGCGCGGCTGGCCGCCGCGGCGGCGCCCGCGCCGGCGGGGGCGACCTGCTCGGGCTGTTGCTAGAGGCGTGGACGCCGCAGCAGCAGCATGGCAGCAGCAACGGCGAGACGCTGACAACCGACGAGGTGATCGACGAGTGCAAGACTTTCTTCGCCGCGGGGCAGGAGACCACGGCCACCCTCCTCGTCTGGGCCATGTTCCTGCTCGCCGTGCACCCGGAGTGGCAGGACAAAGTCAGGGAGGAGGCCGTCAGGGAGTGCTGCACCGGCGACGGTGACGACGACGGCGAGGTCCCCCCACACCGATGTTCTCGCCAAGCTCAAGCTGGTAATGTAATAAGCAATGCCATGAGATTGCTGCTGCACCATATGTAAACAAACACTACTCACCCATGACGACCCATGCATGAATGCAGCTATACATGGTGTTGCTGGAGACATCGCGCCTCTACCCTCCCATCGTGTACATCCAGCGGAGGGCTGCCTCGGACGCCGTCCTCGGAGACATCAAGGTGCCCCAGGGCACGGTCATCTCGATCCCCATCGCTATGCTGCACCGGGACAAGGAGGTCTGGGGCCCTGACGCCGACGAGTTCAACCCCATGAGGTTCGAGCATGGCCTCACAAAGGCCGCCAAGGATCCCAAGGCGCTGCTGACTTTCTCCCTGGGACCGAGAGTGTGCACTGGCCAGAGCTTCGGCATTGTAGAAGTGCAGGTTGTCATGGCGATGATGCTCAGGAGGTTCTCTTTCTCCCTCTCGCCAAAGTATGTTCACAAACCCAAGTATCTCCTGTCCTTGACACCCAAGCTTGGGATGCCTCTCATCGTCAGGAATTTGGATAGCTGAGAAAGATGGTAAAAGCTCGTTCTTGCTTTGTGTGTGAAAAATGAATATATGACTAATTTTGTAATATAAGCGGGTACTATACCTCTGTCCCAAAAAATAATGTGTAATGAGTATCATTGGATTAGTTGTCAAATATAGTTTCATATAAACCTAATTGGAGATTGAAATGTGGATAACATCATTTATAAGCTTAGTCAAACTCAAAGATTCTTTGAATGTTTAGAAAATGAGATTTACGTTCTTTTTAGGCTGGAGGAATGCATTCTTTTTGGGATGAAAGTACGCTACAATTCTGCTCTCAATTAGTAGTAACTATATTGCAAACGAGGATGCCCGCTAATTCTAAAGTAATGCAAAATAAATTGCACACTTATTTTTAGCGCATAATCTAATTTTGGAATCTCTCTCATGATTTGCTGGCCACCGGCCCTTTAAAATAGGCAAAATGGTTACCAAAATCCCACTAGAAGATAAGACAAAAAAAAAGAAACTAATTCAACCTAGAAGGAACTAGATAACATTTAAAATTGAAAAGAAAAAAGGCATCTAATTTGCTCCGTTGAGGTAAGAGAACTTACCTAGATGACCTGGGTATACATCCACACTCTTGACGAATTAAGCTAGTAGCTCAGCTTTCTCGATCACTAGAAGATAAGACATATTGTTAACAAAAAAAAATGATGAGAATCTTAGAAAGTAGAGAAATTCTTATGGGTCAGAAGCAGCTTTCTCACCGTGGAGTCTGGGGAGAAGAGGCCAAGGGGGTGGGGAAGGGAGAAGTGGGTAGGGAAGAGAGAAGGTGTGTGGCAGGAGGATCGCCAAAAAAAAAAAAAAAAAAAAATTACTTGACCTACTGAAAAACTAGGCATTGCAAGATGAAGTTTCTTGGTTGAAGTTTTTTGGTGCAGTGTCTTGATGATTTGGAATCTATAAAAAACAAAATGTGTGATTTCAGAGAGAGCCATTAGGGCAAGTACATTGATATTTGTTAAGAGTCTCATAATGACACATAAATTTTTTATGACATGGGAGGAGAGACAGAGATGTGAGAGAAAAAGGTAGTTGTTTCATAAAACATCTACTACTTTATAATTAGGAATGTCGAGCTATAAGACAACTAATTACCATTGTGTGATTTAGTGTTGCCATACAACTAATAAACTTTCCTTTGTTGAGGCCTAAAAAAAACTTTTCCTCTGTTGAGTATTACAAAATAAAGATTCTTCGATGAGGATCCGTAACATAACGTTCGAGAGGCTACTGGACAACAGGACGTGAACGACTTTTCTTTAAGAAACAGGTGAACATCTAGTAGCTGAGATAAAAGTCTTCAACCAAACAGAGAGCCAGCTCTGACTCCCTTCCTACCCAAATCTGTCCAAAAAAAAAAAAAAAAAAAAAAAAACCCTACCCAAAACCACCGTCATTACACGGAGCAAGCATCCTATGGAGTGAAGAACATTCTCGGGCCCAATGTATTTCCATCATCGGCCCAGCAGCTTGAGAAGGTCCACCAGGAGCCGTATGGGCCAGGAACACCAGGACCACCACCATGAAGAAGGATCCGCTCAAAAAAAACAAAGAAAAAAACCACCATGAAGAAGGAAACAGAAACTCCACCTCAGACGGCCTAAACAACTCATGGAGTCATAACATTATTTCTTTAATGCCCCATTTGCATTGGATCCTTGAATTAAATTCATTTTAATAATTAAAATTTTGACACATATTAATTAAGCTGATATGGTTGTATATGGGTAGCATACACGAATTATTTCTTATTTCAGGTAAGCAACGACAGTAAAATTAAATTCAGTCTTCGGTGGATCACAACTTTTTTTTATTTGGATGAAAAGTGAGCTACTCAATTCATTATTGCTTTGTTGAATATTTGATGCATGGTGTTTCTCCCTGATAGCAGGATTGTTATTGTTCCTTTGTATCAGTATGGGAAGAAAGCGTAAATCGGTTGAAGTTGACGGTACTCCTTCACCGAGGAGGGTGACAGCTGCAGCAGCTCTCTTCTTTTTTGTTGCTCTAGCTGAACCATTGGCTGCATGTGATCCCTAGTTTGCAGCTAGTCATGCATATTTTCCGACTTTTGCAATGGATTATATAATAACTTGTCCTCCTAGTTGGCAGCTTATGCATTCTCATAATGCAATACGTGTTCTAACAATTTGCCCCAAGATTGCATATTGTCTTTGTTTTGGGACGGTAGTCTTGTTTCTTTTAATAAATCCCCTGGACAGCTATTTTGTGTTGCTTCTACATGAATTACTAGAAGATTCCCGCGCGTTGCCGCGGCAATTCTGAAAAATTTAGAATCAAATTAATTAAAAATACCGTGGATACTTTACATTAATAAGTTGAAAGTTAGTGGGATGACATGGCTAATTAGTAGGAAATGATGTGGATAATTAGTGAAATATGATGTGGATTGTTTGCATGTCTAGTAGAACTTATAGTGGGAATTGACTTTATAAGAGATATAGATTACTCGTTTTACAATGTATAAATTGCAATAAACTCTCACTAACAACTTGATCCTGTAATCTACTCTTAAATAATATAATATGACTAGTACCCTCTTAAATAATATAATATGACTAGTACCTTCGTATAAATACTATATAAAAAGTTTGTTATATTTTCATAATAAAAATCGATGTGTATACTATACAAAAATTTTAGTATGTTTTTGGAGTAGTAACTTTAGCATTATATGTTTGTAACTTCTATGATAAATCTCGTAGCACATCATATTTACACATAATTGCTTCTAAAATAAAATTCTTCGAAATATATGCAAGTGTGGTCTAATTTTATTTGCCTCGTTATGTGGAATACACCAGTGTAGACGGTAATTAAAAATGGATATACATTTAAAAGTTATAGCCATTAAAAAACATATTTTGCTTTTTTGGTTTGGATCAGCATGACGACAGGGTAGCGCATGCACTAGCATCTTGCATGTGAGACACTCGAACAGTGCTCACGTGGGGCAAGGAAATAACTAATTGCTAAGGTTGTGATAACTTTGCGAAATAAATCATTTAAGTCTAATAATTCATGATTTGACAATATATGATGCTACAGTAAATATATGTTAATGATGGGTTAATTTGGCTTTAAAAAGTTTGTCTCGTGGTTTCCTTACAAGTTCTGTAATTTTTTATTAGTAACTGAAAACTTCTTCTGACATCCTATTGAATATTTGATGTGACACGCCACAACTTTTCACCCTAAGATTTAAACACCCCTGAGTCGTGCAGTGCATGCCAGGGGGTCGCACACTATCCTACTCATCCTTGGTGAAAGCAACTTGAGAGATGCATTTAAAAGCCTTTTGGAGTCTTGAAGCAGAAGTCGAGTATCTTAAAGGGCATGCCAATTTTCTCACCTCGTACTCAGAAGTATATCATTATGGTTTGTCTTGTCTTGCATTGCATTATTTTATTTGTGACAACAGTTTGCGCGATAAGAAGTTTGTGACAACAATTTGCGTGACAAGAAGTTAGTGACAATAATTTGCATGATAAGAAATTTGAGAGATGTGATGGCGATAGGGAGTAATTGGTACAACCTACAAGTGACATGACACAAACACAAGGAGATGAGAGTGAGGATGTGGAGAATCAGAAAACCATGAATACCATTCGTGCTAGGATAGTTGATGCTTTGGTTAGTGCGAGAGAAGTGTTGGATATGTGTATAAATTTGATTACGCTAGGACTTGAGTTATATTAGGTGTTATGATAGAGCTGGAGTCAAACTTTGCATCCTAGGAGGCCATAAACATGAGGCCACACCTGTTGTAACTGTGAGACGACTTGGTGGCTGGTTTGGATGGCAGCAAGGCCGCAAGATCGGCCAGATGTCGGTGTAGATGCTGTTTTATGGGGAGTGCCCATAGTCATTGCCTCGGGGATGTAGGCACATCATCGGACCTTGTTAAAAAAACATCGTGTCTCAGTATCGTTCTTATTTGCGTGTGTTCTTCTATGGTGGTTATACTTTCGTGTTCTTGGTTAGTAAATCCGCTTGGATCTTGAACTAACCGTGCACTTTAACGAGGGGGATAGTTATGTTAAGGGATGGTATTATTGTATAAGCCTTTTGATGGATATTTTTTTATTTATATGAACCAATTACTTTGATAGATAAAAAACTTAGAATTTTTTCTTTTTAAAATAGTTATTTATTTTGTTACCAGTATTTTGCATATAAACAAACCCCAGCCAGGCCTTCAGGGAAATTACATGTATTTCTTACACAATCTACAATTTCACAGCTTTTGTTTTTTCTTATAGTTCTTTTCCGTAGGTCATGAGCCTGATCTTCTTAGCACGATGACTAGCTAGCCCAGCCAACGCAAGAGATCGTATATGGACTGGGCCAGCAGAATATGACCCGGGAACCCTTCTTTTCTTCACTCGCTTTGCTTCCTTTATTATAGTTGATCGCTTCTTCGTGGCTTTATCTCAAGCTTTATTTCTAACTAAATTTCTCTACCAGTTTCTGTATCAAGTTCCTGAGCTTTGTATATTGGCGGATCCAGGAGGGAATTTCAGCCCAACTAAATTTAACTTGTCTTTAAATCAACCTAAAAACTCTCCTAGGCCATAAATACAAAACAGATTTAAATCCAACTCGTCTTTAAAATTGCCAAAAAACTCTTATGGGCTAAAAATACAAAGAAGATTTAAGCCCAACTTGTTCTCTCTATGTATTTAGCCCCCTCGTGGACCGATTCTGGATCCGTTACTGGCTTTGTAACATTAGTACGGAAAAGATTTTGCATGGTGTTGGTATTTTATTAACCATGACGGTTGGACCGGGCAACCGCTGCCGTTAATCGGTGGCCCGGTCGCCTGCCGAGCAACCACCATGGTTAATGATTTAATCGAGGCAGTTAGTGTAACGCAACTGCCACGATTAATACACCCATTAACCATGGCAGCTGCTTTTTACGTCACGGTTAATGATTGCAATAACTAATAATTTATATTTTTTAAATAAAATTGGACAAATACAAACTTTATATCTAAATTGTAGTTCTCAATAAGATCTACAACTTTGTAGTTAAAAAGTTTTTGAATTGAAATCATTTAGAGTCCCAAAATAATGTTGTAAGTGCGCAGATTTTGGAATTTGAAATTTAAAATTATCAAATGATCTCGAATGTTGACAAAGTTATAGTATTCAATAGAATCTATAACTTTGTAGTTGAAAAGTTTTTTAATTCTAAGATGTCTAGAGTTCCAAACGTGTGTTTGAAAGTTATATATTTTGAAATTAAAAAATAATTTCCTAAAAGATCTCAAGTGTTTATATAGTTAATACAAAAGTTCTAGTGGTCAACCTGTGCTACATCTTTGATATTGATAAGTTTTTTGATTTAAAGTATTCTAGAGACTCAAATATGTGTTTGAAATTCATGTGTTTTAATATTTTTTTGAATTTTTCAAACTATCTTTGATGGAGATACATCCTATACCAAAGTTGCGAGTACTCGACAAGATTTAAAACTTTATAGTTAAAAGTTTTTCCATTTAAATTTATTTAGTAGCTAAAATATCCAATATAAGATTACAAAATATCTAGGTAGGACATTAGAATGCTTAGTGTAAGGTCGCTGGTTTGATTCTCCAAAGCTATAAGGTTTTTGGTTTTTTGGATTTTCTAAACAGTATTAACCGTGGCGGTCACCTTAAGACAACCGCTACGATTAATGCAATTAAACATGACGGTTGTCTTAAAATGCCCGCCACCGTTATGTTTCCTATAATAGATAACAAATTAAATCAAACCTGTTGTACCATTAACTTCTCATAACTTACTGTATCATGAAAGAGCGCTACTCGGATCGGATGACAGGCAACTGATGATTGATGCAACGCCATTCTTAATTAGCTAGTCTGAAGAAATCACTTGCACCATCTCTTTCAACCTTGAAGCTAGCTTAGCCTCGACAGTACTATTCTGTTGCTTCAAATGATGGCCACTGTACATAGATGGACCGCAGGGCCGGGTTTAATTTTCTTGCTCGGACACTTGCACTTGACAGGCCGAGCTGAGCAGCTGTAGCTGCCAATTGCCATGCGAGCCGTCCGCCTAGACTATCTGATTGTTTCCTCTGTCCAACTAGACGCGTGCTTCTCTTTGTCGTGCTTCTCTTTGTCGTCGTCTTCCTATCCTTCATTTCTCACACAAACAAAAGGCCGGGTCGATCCCATTAAAAAAAGTAATGTTTCTAGTCGTACACATATAAAAAAAATTCAATGAAGCTAGTTAACCTCTGTATGCAATGCATTATTGTTTTAGGGCTACTAGCTGGATCCTTGTCTTTGTTTTATCATTAGCTCAGTATTCCCTTCATCCCATAGACTTTTGTCATTAAAAAATCATGCCCCCCCTCAAGAACACGGTTTTCAAATAACAAACTCAGGACAAAGAGAGTGTCTTCTAGTGTACGGCTTGCCATTGACCTACCTATCAGGCTATCACCAGCATTAGCTAGCACTACGACGCTGTGTGGCTGTGAACGATCGAGGATATTTCTTCTTCCTCGTGTCTACTCTTTTGATTTAAGCATTGTCAGATTTTTCCCGTATATACAGTGGCTACTCTGTTATCAGGACCATCTATTGAGTAACAGCCCTGACGAATGTGGATGAGAAACTTGCACGCACGAATTGTCCTCCTGTCTCCCCAAACATTTAAGTTCAGGCTTTCAACATCAAGGCTGGCTTTCAGACAGTACTTCTTGTAGGTATCACAAGATTAAAGTCCAGACAGTACTTGTTGTAAGGGATCACAAGATTAAAGTCAAGATCCTTTACAGTGACGGCAGCTCACTTCTCTCCCGCACAAGGTCACAACTGCACGGTGTGCCAATGTCTAGCAAGCAAATTTTCAGACACAACCAAGCCTCATGATTAAGACGCTCAAGCTGCTCTTTTCACCTTTTTTCTTTGAAAAGATGATCTCCAACAATCAGCCGCCACTGCTTGGGTACAGCATACAAGGAAGCTGCGCAGTTCTAGAAATTCGGATTGCCATGGACTAATTCTCTAGACTACTGCACGCAACTCCATAATTTTTTTTAGATAATGGAATAGAAGCATCCAGCTTAATCTTTGCTCACAGAAGAATCAGACCACTGCAACGTACTCCATAATTAAGCATCCATATATATATTTCTAAGGATGAAAACGGAACGGAAATATCCCAAGTTATAAGACATTTTATCATTTCTAGATACATGAATTTTACTACGAATCTAGATATCTAGATATAATGTATATCTAAATGCAAGGCAAAAGCTATAAATCTAGAAACGTCATCTAGAAACATCAAAATATCTTATATATAATTTGAAATAGAGGGAGTAATATTCAGATGGTGGTAACATCTCTCCCTCCTTTGACCATGCCAAAAGAAAGATCATTTTGGTGATAATATATAAATGGTAGCATTCTAATTATATTTTATGTAAAGCCATTCACTGTATGGCAAACAATGTTAGATATTTTAAGCATGCAAAAAAAATTGCATTTTTGTGTGCACCGAATGTACCTATGGACTCTCACGTTAGTTGAATTATTTGATCTGTGGCATCATGATTGGTCACCATCCCTTTTGAAAAAGTTAAAAACTGGTCTAAACTTCCTTCAGTAAAGAAGACAAAGATATAATTGTCAGGACACACAAAAATTAGCAATAGAGATGATACATATATATACACTGACACATATCAGCCATAGGGATAAAGCACCATGAACATCCATTTCTGTTCAAGTAAGTTACGGCACAGCTAACGGTTACCGAACAGGCGTTTCGTGACCTCACACCTAGAGTGAGATTTTAGGAGGATATATGGTTAGGAGACAAACCATTTAGAGAAGTTTATCTTAACTTATATAGAGCTGTGCGAAGGAAAGATGACACAGTGGCAAACGTCCTAGAGACGGTACCACTTAATGTGTTCTTTAGGCAAGGATTGGTTAGTGAAAATGAGAGAGTTTGGTTTGACTTAGTGTTAAAAGTTGTATAAGTTCATCTTTCTAACCGGTAAGATATATTTCGATAGAACCATGATAAGAATGGCTTGTTCACAGTCTAGTCCATGTATAAAATTTTGATCAAAAAGGTGTTCTTTCTGAGAAAAGCCCTATCTGAAAGCTGAAGTTGCCACTAAAAATAAATATTTTTTTGTGGTACGAAAGATAATTTAGTAAAGAGAAATTGGCAAGAAAGTGTCAAATGTTGCCTATGTTGTTCAGTTGAAATTATCTAATGGTTGTTCTTTGACTTTGTCACTTTGCTAGCTTTTATTTGGAATACTGTGCATAACACTTTTGGAATTCAACCACCTACTAGCTCTGCTAATTGGCTAATTTGTTTGGTTCTTGTCTTCATGGACTATGTTCTAAAGTAAAAAACCAAATTTTACTAAGAGCAGCCACACTTTATTAGACGTTATGGTTGAATAGAAATGATATGGTATTTAACGAGGCTAATTGTAACACTTTTGCACAGTAATTTTCAAGGCGACGTTTTGGATCTGACAGTGATCCATGCTATATAGAGAGGAGGAGCGACTAATGTGCAAGGTGGGCTACAGAAGCTAGGAGACTTTAATTTTGCAGTCTTAGCGAAGTTTGCATGTAGCTTTACAAATCATATCATGGACTAGTTTTTTTTCCTTTTGTTACGCTCACTAGCTGGGCCAAACTTTATTTTTTCACGTGTGTGCAAGCCTTATGGCTTTTATTTGTAATTATTAGCTGCGTACCATCCACGGATGGTAGAGGTTGTAACTTTGTTCTCTCGTAAAAAAAAGGAGAGTGGCTCACACAACCTGTATCTTTGAATTGTCCACCTAGCTTGTCTGGATCCTAGAGATGAGCCAGACTGAGATTCTTATTGTTTGGACTTTGATTGCATCCTACCAGCATAAGGCGTACTTTGGAGTCCTTAAAAGCAGCTTAGGTAAACCTTCTCAACTCTCTTGGAATATCTTAACAAGTCCAGAGAAAATTGGTGTGCAGCCAAACAAGTCCAGAGACATCAATGAAATCCAAGTGGGAATAATCCTCTGCTTCCTATGTGGACCATAAAATGAGGCATCACAACTCTCTGAATTACATTAGCAGAGTTGAGTCAATCAGGTGCTAGCTAGTGACATCCATCGACTCGACCAGGCCAGCAGTGAATATATACTTATGTCATATTATGTAAACCAGTATCTTACTATTACTAATTAGAGGCTCCAACGGAGACTCCACGTTAATCCTCACCAGATGCGCTAGGAAAAAAAGATAAATACTAGAAATTCTCACATTAATCAGAAACATCTGGCCATCAAATCTAAATACTCTAGCCATTATAACCGTTAGATCTATTTTTCTAAAAAAATTACCATCTTAAAAAATAGGCTAAAATCTTATTATTTATGAGAAAAGAAAATTTTTGTTCACACTCAATTAATAAAATATCTTAAATATCACGTGAAGCCTCCATTACGTCAAAAATTAGTTAATATATATATTTTTTTTAGTAAAACTATATATCTACCTCCAAATTACATGTTGACAAAGATCCTAGGGTAAAAATTATTGCCTGTCATGCCTCCTTTAGCTCTCTCTCTCTCTCTCTCTCTCTCTCTCTCTCTCTCTCTCTCTCTCTCTCTCTCTCTCTCTCTCTCTCGGAATCTATTGCCGCCGCCGCCTCATCTTGCAATTTCGCGGAGTTCTCAATCTACAAAAAAAGTCACAACATGGGGCTGGCTCTTCCTTCCAATCAACGGCATCAAGTGCAGGCTTTGATGCAATAACTGCATCAAGTACAGACTGTTTCTTTCCTGATCTCCTATTTTTTTGAGGAAACTGGAGGGGCCGAGGCCCCTACAGAAATTTATTGAATCGAAAGAAGATGAAACAAAGTTTTACAAGCAAAAAGAAAGGCAAATTACAGAGGGGAAGCTAGGGAACATAGAAGGAAACAAAGAAAATAAGACTGATCCTGAAGCTAGGAATCAGGTATACACTTAAGCAGAGTCTAAAGAATCTATCCATTGATCTGCAATCTGATTGGTACTCCTCCTATTGTGGATCTTAAAAAGGTGATGTATACCACTACCACAACATCTATTGACAAACTGATGCATACACAACTATTGCAGAACCTGCCGTTTGTCCTTCGTTAGCATTGAAGTATTAATTGATGCATGGAGTTCCAGTGCAAAAAGTTCATCAGACAGGGCATCCGTCAGCAAGAACCACGTAGACACGGATGGACCATGAATGAGAGTATCAATATGCACGTAAAATCTCGCTACTAAAGCCTGATGAAGGATGATGCAGCATACAGGTCAGAGCATAATTCTGAGTGCAATCCCTTCCAGCACCGTTATTTACTCTCTCTCTCTCTCTCTCTCTCTCTCTCTCTCTCTATAACTACGTAATTTAGATATATTAAAGTATACAGTTCACCTAACATAATCAAAGCCAAAATCATTATAATATTCACGATCAAACTAGAGATACAAGAGAAAGGGTTATTATATATTATTTTTTTTATAGGAATTATGACATCATTGCCAATTGGTGGCATTCTACCCCTCAATAAAAAAAAAAGTATTTAAATGAAATCTAAAATGGTAATCAAGTGTTGTGGCAGATTAATGTTGTTAAATAAAATAATACACGTGAGTCAAGTTGTTTTTCTATATTATTATACGGCCATCTATTTGGTTGACTATAATCATCACTATATTATGTGATGCACCAAGGGCCGCATAGAATACTAAGATTTAAATTTAATTGCATATTTAAAATGTATAGAGATGCCATGCAAAGTAAAAAAATATAAACATAGATGAAAATATATAAATTTGTCCCTTGCAAAAAGTAATTAATAAGTTTATGATAAATGGATATAGACAATAACGTATAACTATTATGTTAATTTGTAGAAAATAGACTAAAGGAAGACATATAATTTAATATTTATTAGTCAGATGTCTTAAAATTCTATTATGCCTATTTTAAAATATGTGTGAGTTTCATTTGCATTTAAGCTGCCATATAGCTAGGGACTTCTGATGACGTGGGTAAAGTTTTTAAGAAGAGAGAAAAGAAGAGTTTTATATGCTTCTTTTTATATAGTTACCAACTTTGAGTCATGGAATTAACTGTGTATGAAATTAAAGAATGAAACTTTTCATAAATCGAGTGTTTCATCTCTATTTTATTTAACTATATATAACATGACAGTCTTGAAAATAACACTGTGAACTCTCCACTAAGACTAACCTTAGAGCAAGTATAATAGTGGGCTATAATAATACTGAATGCTAAGGCGGAGGAGAGAGAAGGGGAAAGAGAGTGCTGGTGGGCTATAAGCTTATGTAAAATTCTACCCCGTGCGGAAGCACGGGTTAATGGACTAGTACTAATAAATACCCATACAAATTTGTGAAGCTATGAACTAGCATAGCTTTAAGGCTCATTTGTATCCATTTCAAAGTTTGTGAACATGGATTGAGGTGGGCATCTAAACAAAGTTGGCACCGACGCTGCCAACCGCATACTACACACATGCTGCTAACGAGCCATGCATCCTATGTAGCCATTTGTTTTTCTTCTGGCCAGGAACTATTATATATACAGCATATTATTATGAATGAATACAAGCAAGACGCTCCACACCCACATGGTAGCCGCACGCCTGGGTTTCAGTGAGTGATCGACTGGGTGGGGGAAAAAAAGACCTCCGATCAAAGCCTTACGCATCGGCGGCCATGGTGGCGGCCGTGCAGCTGGCCGCGCTCCTGGCGCTGCTGCTCGCGCTGTGGCGTGTGGTGTTGCGGCCGCATGCCGTGGCGCGGTCGTTCGCGAGGCAGGGCGTCCGGGGGCCGCCCTACGCGTTCCTGACAGGGTCCTTGCCGGAGGCGAAGCGGCTGGTGATTGCCGGCCGGAGAGGGGTGGCGCCCCTGGACGCCGCCTGCCACGACATCATACCCGTCCTCCTGCCGCAGTTCCACAGATGGGTCGCTGAATATGGTAGGCAAACTGATCACTACTACCAGTGCT
Source organism: Chrysopogon serrulatus (assembly GCA_015844335.1). Taxonomy (NCBI): domain Eukaryota; kingdom Viridiplantae; phylum Streptophyta; class Magnoliopsida; order Poales; family Poaceae; genus Chrysopogon; species Chrysopogon serrulatus. The sequence continues at coordinate 62,789 of JADLZL010008143.1, read as the reverse complement.
AATTCCTTTTTTCCCCTTCTTCTTTATGTTCAGAATAAATTGTTAACAACTATTCTCAGTTATCCAAAACTCGTAGTGCTGGCAAGACATTATCTAAGGTTTTAATTACACGGAAACTCAATATACATACATGATATATATATGTTCCATGATTCTTACAGGGAGAACGTGTCTGTTCTGGATCGGGCCGATTCCCGCCCTCTTGTCTACCGATCTACAGCTGATTAAGCAAGTGCTGACGGACAGGACGGGCCTGTATCAGAAGGACTTCATGATCCCCGCGGTCAAGTTGCTCCTCGGCAACAGTGTCATACTGATAAACGGAGACGATTGGAAGCGTCACCGGAAAGTGGTTCTTCCTGCGTTCAGCCATGAGGCGATCAAGGTACGTCATGATCCTTCCTCTTCCTGCTTTCATTTCAAACATCATTATCAGTCTAGTTTATTCATTTACCCCGCGCGTGTTCAGAGTATGTCGGCGGTGACGGCAGAGGTAACGAAGCAGATGATGCAGCAATGGCGCGAGCAGATTCACCAAAGCGGCGCCGGCGACAAGGAGGAATCAGCAGAGATAGACATGCTCCACGCCTTCAACGACCTGACCTCAGAGGTCAACGGCCGCGTCGCCTTCGGCACGAGCCACCGGGAGGTCCAGGAGGTCGTCGTCTTGATGCGGGAGATGCAGAAGCTCGCCATTGCGGCGACGCTGGATGCTCCAATACTCTGGTATGTTAGTACTCTGTGTTCACTTTTGCATCCAGCAACAACAACGACAACCGAGTAATTAAATTTTTGTTTCGTTTTCATTTTTAGGTGTCTGCCAACACGGCGTAACCTGCACGTCCGACGTCTGAACAAACAGCTGAAAAGCAAGATCATGTCCATCATGCAGGCGCGGCTGGCCGCCGCGGCGGCGCCAGCGCCGGCGGGGGGCGACCTGCTCGGGCTGTTGCTAGAGGCGTGGAAGCCGCAGCAGCATGGCAGTGGCAGCAACGGCGAGACGCTGACAACCGACGAGGTGATCGACGAGTGCAAGGCCTTCTTCGCCGCGGGGCAGGAAACCACGGCCACGCTCCTCGTCTGGGCCATGTTCCTGCTCGCTGTGCACCCGGAGTGGCAGGACAGAGTCAGGGAGGAGGTCGTCTGGGAGTTCTCCTGCACCAGTGACGGCGACGGCGAGGTCCCCCACGCCGATGTTCTCGCCAAGCTCAAGCTGGTACGTAATCACCAATAATGCGACAAGCATGCTGCTGCTCCATATATATGTAAACGAACACTGCTCTACTCATGCATGACGACGACCCAAAAATGCATGCAGCTATACATGGTGTTGCTGGAGGCGTCGCGCCTCTACCCTCCCATCGTGTACATATACCGGAGGGCTGCCTCGGACGCCGTCCTCGGAGGCATCAAGGTGCCCCAGGGCACGGTCATCTCGATCCCCATCGCCATGCTTCACCGGGACAAGGAGGTCTGGGGACCTGACGCCGACGAGTTCAACCCCATGAGGTTCGAGCATGGCCTCACAAAGGCCGCCAAGGATCCCAAGGCGCTGCTGAGTTTCTCCTTGGGACCGAGGGTGTGCACTGGCCAGAGCTTCGGCATCGTGGAAGCGCAGGTTGTCATGGCGATGATGCTCAGGAGGTTCTCCTTCTCCCTCTCGCCAAAGTATGTTCACAAGCCCAAGTATCTCCTGTCCTTGACACCCAAGCTTGGGATGCCTCTCATCATCAGGAATGTGGCCCATGGCTGATAAAGATCGTAAAAGCTCGTTCTTGTGTGTGAAAATGAATAATATATGACTAGTTTGTGATAAATGGTACGTTAAAGTTCTGCCCTGAAGTAGTAATAGCTATACTGTATGACACACGAGGACCGCTGTTATTTCTAAAGTAATGTATGTAAAATAAATTGCACACTTTTTAGCGCATAATCTACTTCTGGACTCTCTCATTAGTAGAAGCTGTAACAAAGTAGCTCATACGCGAAGTCACAAACGATTCACAATCCGGGTGTGGTGGCAATTTGCACCGAATTGTGTCTCGCGTTTGTTGACTGTCCATTGTAACTCTGTCATTGATGAATGAATGAATCCATGGTCGCAAAAAAAAAAAAAAAAAAAAAAGAAGACTCGCCTTAGTCAAACTATTTTCCATATCATGATTTGCCGATCACTGGCCCTTTAAAACAGGCAAAATGGCTACCAAAATCCTCTACAAGAGATGAGACAAATAAAAAGAAACTAGCTGATGAACATAGACAAATAAAAAGAAACTATTCAAAATAACCCCCCCTCCCCCACCCCAAAAAAAAAAGCACCGATGGGGGCATGGTACATGTGCTCATCACACGATATATATGCGCGCGCGTATACAGCACCGGAGCGCTCCACACGCAGAAGCAACAGCCAACAATTAAGTAGACGGAGTTCCAGCGAGAGAAGCCATCGATCACGGCGGACGTGTGGGCGGCCCCTCCTGCAAACACAACTAGAGCTAGCTAGGAGACAGGACGACGTACGCATAAGCAATTATTATGCATACGATCGATTGATGGATCGATCGAGCTGATGATGAATGAATAGCCTCGCATGGCATAGATGCATGGGCGCCGACTACCAGTGGCCGTGGCCGTGGGCGCCGCCGCCGGCGTCCCTGCTGCTGGCCGCACTACTCCTGCAGGTGCTTCTTCTGCTCGCGCTGTGGTGGCGCCTCGTGTGGCAACCGCGGGCCGTGGCGCGGTCGTTCGCGAGGCAGGGCATCCGGGGCCGCCCTACAGTTTCCTGGCCGGCTCCTTGCCGGAGGTGAGGCGGCTGGCGCGTGCCAGCCGGCGAAGGGTGCCGCACCTGGACGTCGGTTGCCATGACATCATGCCCCTCCTGCTGCCGCCGTTCCACAGATGGATCGTCGAGTATGGTATGGTACACCCTAACACTCCTCCTCGTCCGCATACATATTTTTTTTCATAGTGTGAGACTATAATACTGAGTTACAGTACTTTTGATAAACGAGTAGTAGTAAAACGTTATTGATCTGGCCTCTACATTAATTAGGAGATGCATATGCATGTATGTGCGCAGGCGTCATGACCTACTACAAGAACGAACATGTAACTAGACTGAAAAAACCATACTAAAACTTATTACAAATTAATTATGTTTATTTACTTCTTTGCCCATTTATAAGCCTATAGCTTAAAAAATCTCCACAATAATAGTTTCCAGGTAATAAACTATGGCAATTGTATAGTTTAATTTCATTGCTCAATGACTATATATTCGCCCAAAGGATGGCTGCCGTCCCTAGCCCTGCTAATGGGCGAGAACCCAGCCCGTTCCCACCCCACCCCAAATGAATTTTATTTGTTTTCCCAGACCAGTCCACCCCACAAAATCAGAAAAATAACCCAACCCAACCCATCCCATTCGTTTGCACGCCCCAACCCAACCCACGTGGTGGGTTGCACCCATGGAAATCAATGGTATTCAGTACGTAAGTACCTATACGAATAAGCACACAACCCAGGGGTGTCCGATTCAGCATTTGGGCTGTGCTGCAGCTGCACACAGCAATCCATTAGAGTAGCAACAGCCGCTGCATTTAGAATCCAAAAAATTTGGCACTACTGCAGAATCCAAATTGATTAAATTATTACATTCATGAACAATGCACTACTGCAGATTCGTAGATGATCTGCAATACCTTACTAGTTCCAAATTGTATATTAAATTACAGAGCCGCTACTTTAGAGTATTGCCAGATAAAACATCTCATACTGGAAACGAAAGGATCCTTCATGTTTCATCACTCCACATAAACAGTAATTGTCTACTCAATAGAACTTCTAAACCTGCAAATCAAAACAAGGTAAACGTGTCCTCAGGGAATAAGCTGATACAAATGAAACCTATGTTTAGAGAATAATCCGGTGCAGCCCAGTTAAGGAAGTAAAGAAAGGCAGTAACTTTGAAAAATTTGAGTGCACTACTATAGAATTCTAGATGACCTGCAACACCTCACTACTATAGACTCCAGACTTTAGCACAACTTGACCTCCAGTAAACATTGAAGATTGAATTCATCTAACAGAATTGTAACAGAAAGATTGAATTCATCTAACAGCCTTAGTTACTAGAAATGATATTTACTAGAAACGGCCCGTCCCCTCTAATGATGAGAATGGCAAAGGGAAGGCGTGTATATAGATGCTTTGCAAAGGCCTCTGCATCCTCGTCATTTGTGATCCCAAGTTTTTTTTATAAGCTCAATTATGTATGTCTATCTATGCACAACTAGATTTTTTTGATTCTTCTAATGAAGTGGGTTTCTTCTAATATTTTGAAATTCAAAACTTAATATATTTTTCCAACCAAATGCCTCCTAGTAAAGATTCTTATATGACTAATAATATTGTTTTATTACTACTTATAAATACTAGAAGAATTCCACTATTTTGATAGTGTAGACGAGGACGATGGCACAACTACGGGACGACAGGAGGTGAACATTTCCTTTTTTAAGAAATATATTGGTTAACAACTAGTAACTGAGATGAAAGTCTTCAACCAAGCAGAGAGCCGGCTCTGAACTCCCTACCCAAAACCACCATTAATATACACGGACCAAGCATCCTGTGGAACGAAGAACATTCTGGAGTCCAATGTATTGCCATCACCGGCCCAGCATCTTGAGAAGGCCCATTGGGCCGGGCACAGCAGGACCACTATGATTTTCCCTAAAAAAAAGGACCACCATGAAGAAGAAAACAAAAACACACCACCCCAGAAGGAAACAAAAACTACCCTGTTCTCACCGACGCGGCGGCGCCAGCGCCATGCATGGCACCTACCAGAACTTGGGCTAGAACAATATATATTTATTTATTTACAAATCTCTTAACATACTTGGACAGAACAGTAGTAGTAGTATTACTTATGCACATTCATCATTCATGAATGCTTTGACCAGAAAAGGTCCTCATCAGATTATTATTTCTTTTATTAGAATTTGATCTGATCATTCATCAGGAAGGACATTCCTGTACTGGATCGGGCCAACCCCTGCGATCTTCTCTGTTGATCTAGAGCTGATTAAAGAGGTGCTTACAGACAGGACGGGCCTGTTTGCCAAGGACTTCATGATCCCCGTCTTCAAAGTCATGTTGGGCAACGGGCTCATTCTAGCAAACGGCGACGACTGGAAACGACACAGGAAAATTGTCCTTCCAGCTTTCAACCACGAGAGGATCAAGGTCAGATCATCGTTCACAAGATTACGCACAGGCACCATATATATGTCTATATATTTGCTTGTACTTATATTATAGGCAGATTTAATTTAGCAATTGACTTTGGTCCTGTTGCATTGCATGGTTATGCATGATTTACCTGGATCGATCGAGTTCAGAGCATGTCGACAGTGACGGCAGAAGCTACGGAAGAGATGGCGCGGCGATGGCGTGAGCAAATACTGCACAGCGGTGCTCGTCAAGCAGCGGAGATACAGGTGGACCGCGCCTTCTGCGACCTGACCGTCGAAATCATCGGCCGCGCCGCTTTCGGCACTAGCTTCCAGGAAGCCGGCGAGGTCCTCGCTCTGATGCACCGGATGCAGAAGATGGGCACCGCGGCCATGTTGGATGGCCCCGTACTCTGGTAATGATGTAGTAATAACGATGCAATGCAAGCTCATGGCATGGCATTTGACGACGATGCAAGCAAGTTTTCCGGTTCCAATCCTCTTTGTTTTCCCCTCTTTTCTTTTGTACTAGGCATCTGCCGACTCGGCGCAACCTAATGGTGCGACGTCTGGACAAGCAGTTGAGGACCAAGATCACGGCGATGATGGAGGCGCGGGTGGCCGCCGCTGGCGACCGTGGCGGTGGTAGCTACTACGGCGACGACCTGCTCGGGCTCCTGCTGGAGGCGTGGTCGCCGGAGCGGCAGCAAGCTGGGAGCGACGACGAAGGGACGATGCTGACCACCGGAGAGGTGATCGACGAGTGCAAGACCTTCTTCGGCGCAGGGCAGGAGACCACCGCCACCCTCCTCGTGTGGGCCATGTTCCTGCTCAGCACGCACCCGCAGTGGCAGGACAAGGTCCGGGAGGAGGTCCTCCGCGAGTTCCCCGGCGGCGACGACGGCGGCGACGGCGACGTTCCCAACTCCGACACCGTCTCCAGGCTCAAGCTGGTACGTACCGTACGTGTACGACATGCACGCAGCTCTCCACTGATCTCAAGATGACAAATACTCTAAATTAAACCATGCATTATTCACACAGCTTCACATGGTTCTGCTGGAGACGCTGAGGCTGTACCCGCCGATCGTGTACATACAGCGGACGACCGCCTCGGAGGTCGTGCTCAGGGGCGTCGAGGTGCCCGCGGGGACCGTGATCTCGATCCCCATCGGCCTGCTGCAGCGGGACAGGGACGTGTGGGGCTCCGACGCCGACGAGTTCAACCCCCTGAGGTTCAGCAATGGCGTCGCCAGAGCCGCCGCGGACCCACACGCGCTGCTGTCGTTCTCGCTTGGCCCGAGAGCCTGCACCGGCAGGAGCTTCGGCATCGTAGAAGCGCAGATCGTCATGGCGGTCATCCTCAGGAAGTTCACCTTCTCCCTCTCCCCGACGTACGTTCACAAGCCCAAGTACGTCGTCTCCTTGGCTCCCAAGTGTGGGATGCCCCTCGTCTTCAAGAACCTCCATGGATGACAAAAGATTATTAATTGCCCGTAAGTTTTAATACAGTGGTACTACGGTGTAGTGTATGGCCTGATTGATTCAGAGAAATGGTTAGGCTAGCCCGTATCAACTAGCCTGGCTGAGGTAGGACTGCAGGTTTGATGCATACGAGTCAATATTATATTGTTTAGTTGGCTGAACTAGTACACACAGGATGTGCATAACGGTTGTTTGGTTGTCTACTTGTCTTGCATGCACTCTGCGAAGCTGAGCCACGAGACGCATGCGCTTGCGCCTAAGAGAAACGGAATCCATCTGTGTTACTTGGGTGCCTGGCTCGGCGAGGTATCTTGCATGCGTGTTCTAAGCTCTCACTGCAAATTAAAGCATCCAAACAGACGTGGAACTCTTGCATGTGGCCAACCAGATCGGGCCGGCTTCTCCAAACCAATCACACCCATATTGTATGGTATTGACAGATCATATATATGATCTGTGTAATAATGTTCGTTTTTCTGTTAGTTAAAAATTATTTACTTCTCATCATGGTTATTATGAACATGGTTGGTATCCACTACTACGAAATAATTTAAGAGGCAATTAAATTTATTTTTAGAGACGGTTTTATACACGACGACCTCTACAAATGGTCCTAGTATTTAGAGGTAGACACCAAAATAATAGACCGCCTCTAATCTAAGAAATGAAGCTCGGACGTCTAAAAAAATCGACCTAGCCTAATAATACCGGTTTGCATATACAAAACTCCCTCCAACAACCACCCCCACCCAAAAAAAAAAACCCTATAATGTGGAGTTGGTAGAGATAGAGAGCAAGGTAGACAACGATTAACTGTGTAGAAATTTTTCATAAAACCCCTTGTTTAAATTCTTCAACCTCAAACGGCACATTTAAGTTGTAGATCACGTTTATCTTTGTTCGCTTGTCTTACCAAATGGGTTTATAAGCCATTCTAACAGTATTTTTCTTTCACAACAAATTAGTCATTCTGGTTTATCAGTCGGCTTATAAGTCGAACTAAACAGAGCCGAATATGTTGTTTTAACTAAAACCAAAAACTCTAGTAAAATTTAAATAGTAGACCTATTTGGCAAAGCTTTAACAGGAGCCAGAGTCGAAGGAGCTTCAAAAGCGTTGTCAAACAAGGTGTTAAAGATGGTGCATAACCTCTACTTAATTAATTCGGTTGCCACTGTTGGGATTTGCATCTGTGGTATCCACAGCTCGACCCAAACAAGGTCTTAAAGATGGAGTACTTGTTGCCGACGAGGTGATGAGCATATAAGGTTTTTCTTTTTTGTTGTGTTGTTTTCATTTTTGTTTTGCAAGTAGCGCAACCGCTGTGAGCGCTAGCTGTTGTTGCATGGTGGCGTGCGTGCATGCAGAGGAGCAGCACTTGATGGAATTGATTGAACGATATGATAGAAGCCTATTAACCGGCCTTCCAGTAACGGATAATAAATTCGAGTTAAACGCCGGCCGCTTGATTACTGCATCCAGAAACGTTTTGACGCTCTAATTAAGTGCCGGCCGCTTCTTGATGCCGCTGCCGCACCGTGTTAAATCTTTTTCAGTTAGTGGTACTAGTATTAGTTGAGGAAGCAAGCACTGAAACGCACTGTTATACTCCCTGAATGTGGTATGCAATTTCGGTCGCGCGCAAATTTGTGGTATGCGAAACCGTACGTGTGGGCCGGGGGGATATGTGATCGGAGTCAGAGTCAATGCATGCACGCAGGTCGCATGCGCTGTACGGAAGTAACCTCCGCTGGTCCGGCCGGAGTCCGGACAAAGCAGCAGGCCGGCTAGGTAGCGCGCGCGCTAGCTTGCGGTTGCAGCCGTTCCCTCACGTACGCCACGATTTTTTCTATCTGATCCGCCCCACCCCAATCGAACAAATCATCAAGCCACAGCATGCAGGCAGCAGCCGCCCTCGAAGCTCGCGCGAACCCCGATGGATATATGGGTGGCCGTGGCGTGCTCGATCGGCGGCATGCATCCCTGCATGCGCAGCCAACCGTACGATGCATGTATGTATCCCTGGCCTGGCCAGGCCCCAGCTAGCCGATCCGCCGTCCGGTGCGTGCGTGGTCAGCGCTCCAGCCACGTTCTTCCCTGCACTTCCCACCACCACGACGACGGTAGGAAGGAAGCTAGCTCTATAAAACCCCGCGTCGTCCGCTCCCCCACCCATCCACCAACGAAACACTGGTAGCGCCAGTAGTGCTCCATCTCCTCCGATCCTAGCTAGTATTCATACTCACGTATATTATATCGACAGTTTCTTCCCAAGCTTGGCGTTTGAGATCCACAAGTAACGCCCGACGATCGATCGAGCGGCAGGCTCGATCACACACGTATATACGCCCGGCCGGCATGGGTCTCCCGCTCGAGCAGTTTGGCGAGGCGGACGGCGGCGGCAAGAAGCAGCAGCAGGCCGTCGACGCGGCGGCGGCGGCCGGGTGCAGGACGCCTGACCGTGCCAGCACCGGGCAGGCGGCGGGACGCGACTGCCCCGCCGCGCCCAGGAAGCGGAGGGCCCCCGAGGGCGTCGTCTCCCAGCAGCGCAGCAGGGACTTCTACACCGGCGACGACGTCGAGGCCTTCTTCGCCGCGCACAACCTCTAGATCCATGCATCCATCCATCACCCTCCCTGCGACGTAGTACCATATGCATGCAACCACGCGGTCCACACCGCGCGCCGCCTCCATCCACGGCCTTGTTATATGTTAGATTAGAGTCCTTGTTAGGCATAGCTAGCCTTTCTGTTATGTAGTTACGTATCGATCGGATCCGTGGGTTTGACCGGCCATCAGCTGCGTGCATGCCTATATCCTAGATTGTCGCGAATTACCTGTTGCCTACTAGTGTAGTGCCTTTGTTTAGTGTTGACCTTTTCAGTCTCTGTATAACGGTCTGGAAATAAGCATGCATCATCCGCCGCTGCCGGTGATGTATCTCATGTACTGTATGTGCTAATCTTTTTTTTTTTTTTTTTTTTTTTGCGTCTCACTGTATGTGCTAATCAAGTCTTACTTTAGTATCTGTGTCAAGCTATATGCATGCATATCGTGGCCACTCCATCAGTTAAATAAAGCTTTATTTGTCTTTTTACCTTATTAACTTTATATTCTCATGAATATGTGCCAAATTTGACTTGGTCATTTTCTTGATCGCAAACAATGCGTCACTGAGATCTTGATAAGATATTTTGTATCAGAAAAAAAAAACAATGGTATATGTGGATGTTGTTTGGATCCTTGCTGTAAACACTAAGTTGTAAAAACTTTAGAGCTCTATAGCACTTTTGAGGTCTAAAACTCTAATGTAAGGTGGCTAAAGTTTAGAGAGAAGGATCCAAACACGTCCTTATTTTCTCAACATTTAGTGTCTGTTCTTCCAAGAAAAACGAAAATCTCAATCTCTCTCTCTCTCTCTCTCTCTCTCTCTCTCTCTCTCTCTCTCTCTCTCACACACACACACACACACACACACACACACACACACACACACACACAGACGCACACAAAATTCACGATCGTAAGCCTGCTCTTGCATGCACCCGAAGGAAACTTAGAGTTGTTTCTTCTTCTTTTTTTTTCCCCCCCTTTTGCAATTGCAAAGCACAAGCTAAGGATGAGCTATCAGGTCAAAAGGATTTTGGAGTCGTCGTCTCTGTATGTGTCACATACTCACATGGCAGTACGTAGTACTTGATGAAGCCCAGGTTGATCTTCTTCCCACTGAATTTTAGTCTTGTTTGGCACTCATTACCATCATTACAACTGGTATGTCAGAAACCTGCTTGCCTTGCCTGCAAACAGATATATAGATCCATAGCAGATGGATCTCTCGGGCAACGTCCACCACAGTATAATAAAGTGCGAAGCAGGACTAGAAGCATATGTATAAACGAACCTTGCAAATTTACATGCATACTGAGCAGGAACTTTCCACATTCAGGTGCTCCCCAGTCCACAGCCTAGATGGAAGACTGACCACTTTCCATCCTCACATCCAGGTGGTCTTGTCCTGGTACACAGAGAATACTCTCGCTGCAACAAGGGGACCAGCTCGAGCTCGCTCCAGTTGTTTGTGGGAGTGCATGTGAACTACAGACAGTACTAGTGTACTACTAGCTGCAAGCCTGCATTTGTGCATACACCATTGGCCTAGTAAGATCTCTTGGCTTCAGAGTGTTCAGGCTCCAGATGGGCATCATGTCACCTCTTGCACAAGTTGTTCATGCATGTCCTGCTCTGAAAAGTCTTACTGAGAAGGATCGTCTACTCCAGATTCTAGTCCATTTTTTCAATGCTCTGTCATCATCTCAGATATCAGAGTACACAGTACAACATCTGTCTATCTTGGCAAAGTTGACATTTGTTCTGAATTTTTTTCCCGAACGCAATGGCCCTTGTTCGATTACCTACCTGTCCCTGCTGGAGCAAAGAGCAATGATCAGGTGAGCAGTATACTCACACACAACCTGCAGGCTGCAGCTGCACATAGCACTGGGGAGGGGGAGCTCAAAAGATCTCCTGAAAAGCTATAGTACGATTTGTTTCCATGGTCCAGATCGAACTGCAGCAGACTCGCAGGCGACACGACACACACACTGACACACCCATCGGCCGATCGGCGCCGTCCCGTACGTACGGGCAAATATTCCTCCCGATATTGGCCACTGCCATGGTGACGGCCTGCTGTCTCTGCTAGCTGGTCCAACGTTTCAGGCCGGTCCTAGCATGATGAACTGCCTGCAGAGACCTTTGCTGGCCGGTGAAACAATTTCCTCCTCCCCTCTGCGGTCAGACGAGATAGCAGAGGAGGTATCTGAACACCGCAACGGCCATCAGTCCTCGGCTCCTCGCTAGCGTAGAGTCATCATCACCTGGAGGCTGGCATGAGCCATAACAGCTTCAGCTTCAGCTCAGTTCACACCCTTCAGGCGGCAATTTCACCTACTAGTAAGTAACTGTTACTGCTTGATTCTTTAAGAGAGAGAGAGAGAGAGAGAGAGAGAGAGAGAGAGAGAGAGAGAGAGAGAGAGAGAGAGAGAGAGAGATCGTTAACTAATCAGTCCATATGACCATATTTAAATGTTAATCTCTTAAACCTTGATCAACTTTACATGTATGATCTTCAGGTTCATGGAACATGGATGACGATGCAAAGATGCAATACTTGTCCTTGCGATTGGGACCGAGGAATCTGCACTTTGCCTGGAGAAAAAAGAAGGTCAGAGACATTGAAAAGTCATACTAAGAGCAGAGACAAGGGACCAGCAGGATGGCTTAAGTAAGAATAAGTACAGTTCAGTTACCAAAGTACCTCACCGTCTGACAATTCGCACAGTATCTGCAGCAGCTGCATGCAGTAGATGGTAGGGCGAGCAAGAGAGATGGAGTAAGTTGGATTGGATGTGCATGCGGCAGCTCAGCAGCAAAAAGGCGCAGATAGAGATGTTCCGACAGGTTGTTAGAATCGTATGGTTGACAGCTTTTTCTTCTTCTCATTTGTGAAAAGGTCTTCTTGATTATGATATCCTTTTTGAAAATTTTTCTAAAGTTTGCATAATCAAGCAGCTAGTGTCTTTCTGAATGACTTCGAATTGTTGTTGAGTAATGAGTAGTAGTCATTTTTTAAAAGAATAAAGAAGAAGAGCAGTAGTCGATTGAGGAAGTTTGTAGGCCGTTGTTCATGAAGGTGACCGTATGAATGGCCTAGGGCCCAGCTCAATTAGGGGCCCAAGCCTTGTATGCTCACTGTTTTTTGCATGGCCATCCACTCCTTCCAGGTTTCAGCCCAACATAACAGCAGGGAACATATGCTGTTGACAAACAAACTTGTAAAAAAGGAGGGAATCTCAGTTTTTTCTAGCGGAAAACGGCTTTGCTACTTTATCAAATGCATATTGGACTGCAGCAAAAACCGGCCCTTGCTGTTCTTGCCGTCAAACAGGCCCATAATGTTTTTCTTGAGTGTAGGTTGGTTGCTTTTGTAATACCCCTCGTGGGTTTTCTCCTTATCGACTGGGTTGGCCGGCATTGGCGGAGCCAAGGGGGGCCGGCAGGGGCCATGCGGGAGCCCACACAATTTTTTTATAATATGTATAAAATTTAATAGTCTATGTTTATATTAAAATATGTAATAATAAAATCTTGCTATTTATCTCTAATACTAAAAAGCTAAAATTTCTCTCCACCTGAATTTTGGTCCGTCCATTTGTTTGACTGTCTTTTCCCTAACTAACACGAGGCTGAATATGAAATTGTCTCTTCACGTCTGTCTATATATAATACATGTATTAAGCGTCTTCAAACAACTCGAATATAACTAGGAATCCTAATCCAAATCCAAATACAATGGAAGGCACCTGAATTTTGGTCTGTCCATTAGGGCACTGCAACTCAATGGAAGGCACATTACTGGATTGAGAAGTAATGTAGTTGTTTTTGACCAAATGGTATTTCGTGATTGCAGAGCCATTATTGTTGTTAACCTTTAATCATTGTTTGCCTTTGAGCGCTACCATATATGTATTAATTTAGAATTTAGTATTTTTTTTATTTTGATAAATGTATAACTTTACCCAACAGGTAATAATATTGTGCACAACTATAGGTTGTTTGTTTGATGCATTCGGCAAAAGCTTCTTGTCATATTCAATGGGATCCAAATCTGCAGGCAATATTATTTGATTAAATTTTGCATTTGTGATCAAGTGAAGCACAAGCATTTTGAGTACAGTAGTTATTTCATGCTTGCACGAAAGGCCATTAGACATGGAACTTCTTTGCCCAGTTTCAAATTTAAGTGCATCAGTACACCAAACACACAATGTAACTCGTGGCTGCAGGTGTGGGCTGGTCCCCTATCTGAAAATCAGCTTGTTATTGCTCTATGGATCTGTGGAAGGTAAGCAAAAAAGTTCCAATTGATGTTAGGTGTGGGAATATAGTTCGCCTTTTCATGAACTGGATCAAAAGAAATCGGTTCTCATCAAGTTTGCATTGTTCCTTTACAGTGTGAAACTGTGTTCCCATCAAGTTTCAATTGGTAAAGTAAGCTACACTGTCAAGTATCAATGTACTTCATGCATCAGGAGGCATCAGGAGTTTATAGTGTAGCCCACTATATAGGAGCAATTCATTCTGAATCAGGGTATTGTCCAATTGTTTTAAAGTATTCTCAGTTGTATAGATGGATGCGGTTTCCAGTTTGGCACTGTTAACTGACTAGTGGAGTTTTCCAATTAAAAAAAATCACAATTTTACTGCCAATTTTTCACATTGGATCAATCTCGTGGGCTGTGCTGATTTCATATTGGCAGCAAAGTCTTTCATAGTTATCTTGGTTTTAGAGGCATTTCTAATAATGCCTCTATTAATGTTTAGAGGCATAGTACATATTGCCTCTAAAAGGTATTCTAGGCCATCTGAAAATGCCTTTAAATGTTGATATTAAAAGGCATTTTGAACAAACACATTAAAAGACTTTTTACTTTCATGTTATAGCCGGCGTTTTAAAAAATACCTCAAAAAGTCTTTGAGGGCGTTTTTTAACCATTTTTAGAGGCATTTGTAAATGCCTTCTATCAACAGACATGTTGTAATGGCGTGGCCTTGGTCCGCCTTTGCCCTCGGGCAGCGACGGCGATCGCAGTGCGCCCACGGGCTCCTCCAAGCTGCAGCCGGCGGCGGCGGTGCGCCCCTCGGGATCCAACGCGGGCGGTGGCATGGACGCGCTGCCCGGCCGACATGGCCGTCCGGGCGCTTATGAAGCTACATGCGGTTGTTGGGTGCCGGTGTGCAGGGGCGCTGTCCAAGAGCTCACGGGTTGTTGGAGTACCGGCGAGGGTGCAAGTAGTAGAGCCTGTGACGTGAGAGAGATGGGGCACATCGGAGTCGGAGGTTGAAACGAGATGTGCAGCGCTTGTGACCGGATAAGGCAGGAACCGAGAAGAAAAGAAAATAGGACTTTACTAACGCCTGCATATGCATGATATAGGCCCTCCGCCTGCACAGCCTTTTTTTGGCAACCCTGTTCCGCTACTTTCCTTTTCTGGCAAAAAGTGCTATCGGGCACCGAAGAGAGGGTTTTCCAGGGGCTCCACAATTTTACCGCCAAATGTTGGGAGGACCACACCTTTTGGGCACAACAGCCTCCTATAATTTTCCTATTTGATTTGACAAAACTGATTTTTCATGTAAATTTGAAACAAAAATGACACCATGGCCTCCACAAAAAAGGCTCTAATTTTCACAACAATGCATTAGACAACTTGGAACTGTATTTTTTTCTGCACAAAAAAAGCAAAACAACTAAGAAACTACATAAAAGAATTGGCATATGTGTACTTCCACGATATGCCTGCACATAAGATTTGCTTGTCTGCTTAATATTTTCAAATACAACACATTTTAACAGTTGATCTGCACATAGTATATGCTTCCTAGAATGAGCTGCAATGCTACATATTACTTGACAACCTTCTTACTATCGCTATTTGCTTCATATCAGTTTTTGCATTCTCCACTGAATACATTGATGACCTGCAATGTAACGGCAAAACAAAGTGGTAATTATAGAATATGTAATGCAAGGCTTAATAAAATAGTGTTAGATATGGCTATAAAAGCACTTGCCTTTCAAGCTACAGGAATGCTAATATTTCTATGTGACACATCAAGAATTAGATGCTCAGTAAAACTGACCAATGAAATACACTATTTTGCCTGTTTCAGAATCATAAATTGTCTAATCAGAATAATATTATTGCCTAAGGATACATTTGTTTTTTGCATTGGTAGTTGTATGTGACCCAAAATTCACAATTTCCTTTTTACTGGTTGCCTTTAGAAGTAGCCTTTGTAGGTCACACCACCTTGTTGAGGCATTTTGCCCTCTATCCCCTAAATTGCAACCAAATAAGAAAGAATAGTAAAATCATTAGTTTGCTAGTTGATTGCTGCATCCCATGTTAACCTGTGACAAAAGAATTGTGCATATGTGTATGTTAAATGGCTCTTCTAACAAATGAATTGCGTATATTGTGCTCGAAATCATTGGTATGTGGTTTAGATGGTTCTTTCGATTTATTGTCCTCTCAAAGCACTTTGATAAAAAATATGTCTAGTAGCAATTGTTAATAGCAGAGCCTTGTAGTTTTGTTGTTGCCTCAACTATCTGCAGCAGCTAGCAACCTAGTGTTTAGCAAAGCTAGTACTAACTAGGCAGCAAGCACCACTGTAGTTGGAATGTAGGAATTCCCATTTGCCACCGAGCAAAGAAGCCACAAGCATAACAAGGTGTATAAAAATGAGTTTTTCTATTTTCAGTCACAATCTGATGTGCATCTTAACAATTACTATGTTCTGCACCAGATTCTCATCGGCATAGTGACGCAAGATACATAAAGCTAATAACTAATGCACTCCGTTCTGTACTTATGCTCAAGTATGTTTGGCATTTTTAACCCATTGAAACACAAGAAAGTTATGAATGCCACTTTTCCTGCTGTTTTCCTTATGTTAGATAATAATAGTGCTAAGTATTAGACAATAATAGATTCTAAATTAGGCAAAAATAGTGTACTTGATTAACCAATAACAATGAATACAAAAAATAGCAGCAGGTGTGATAAACGAGAGAAAATGCAGAGGGGGATTATGATACGACCAGCTTCTAGAGGATTCCATTAGCGCAGGTGCATTGGATCATATGTTAACGATGGATGGGTGTGTGTGCATGCAAAGGAAAAAAATACCGCCTAGCTAAATGAAGCCATTATCACACGAGGTAGTCTTTAACCAAGAATCTGTCATCTAATGACACAAAAAAATTGGTCCCTTTAAACCCTATCCTCTATTACAAAAGCATGGATTGGCATCATCAGCAATGGCAGATTGTTGGCATTTCTAACGTCATTCCTAAAAATAGAGATAAACCCTACCTCTAGCAATAGCGCCAAAAATATAATGCTCGGTATTAAATTAACTTGTCATTAGCAACTAGCCACCTATTTATCACTATTATTCCTAAGCATGAATTAAGTTGTCATCCTTAATCATATTGCTTAAGAAATACCTATAGATTTACATGTATTCAATATGACTAGGCAGAAATAAAAGATATGAATATAAAGATAAGAATATAAACTAAGATCGGTTCTGCAAGCGGACAGATAATTATACCGTTGTAGCATTTTACCTAGGGAAGTCTACCAGGTTGTCGATTTATATTTATACCACTGGGAAGATCTATATGTAGGACTTATAAACTATAACTTATACTATTGATGTGAAAGGCAAACCATAACTAGAATCCTACTCATAACAGGGGATAAGTCACGTGATAAAAGATATATATGATAAATAATAATAATGATCAATCATCATAAATAGATAAATATCGAGCTCTTCTAGTCATAACAATAGCTAGCCAATGGATAAACTCAGGAATAAATACTAAGGTAATTCAATAACTACATCAACGAATAACTCTAATTAGTGCAACTACATCTAGCAATCATTGTTAAGTTAACCCTAAATCATTATCACATGTAAAGAGGCATCAACTAATGAGGGTATTAAGACACAAGGGTCACCTCCTTCGCGACCGTGCCCATGCTAGTCCTATGTACGGAGGGTGGACTACGGAGGAACCAACGCAAGCCACCACCACCGCGCGGACTACCACACGTCCCCGCACGTCGGGGTGCACTCACGGATAAACAAGATATCTAGACACCACGTCTACATATTGTCTACCATCTACCCAAATGCCGCTTGGATAAACGCTATACGAGCAATTACATGAATTCAATAAGATCAAACCAACTATCCTAGACATATAATCAAAGTAGACAATGACTATTGCAATTAAGAATATATAAGAGATTAAGAACAATGTTGCCTGAATCATAATGAATACAATAAGAGAAAGGTACTAGAACTACCAAACTCCGCGCTTCAGACAGACGCCAGGGGCTCCGGATCCCGCTGAAGAACTAGAACTCTTCTACTTCTAATCTAACTAGGCTAAAGCTATGAACTAGAGAGGCTCGATGAACTAGAGAAGGCTCTTGATGGCTGGATCTCCAAATGACTTGATGCCTTTTAGAGGGGGTCTACCCCTTTATTTATAGCCCTGGGATCGACGTGCGCCCGCCAGATCAAACCGACGTAACCAAGGGCCAAGATGACTCCTCGTAGGCGGTGGAGGAAGCTTCCGAAGGGGGGGCCAAAACCCTAGCAGGCCGGGGCGCCGGGCGGCCCCAAGGTGGGGCCGCCGGCCCCACTTTTCCTCCTCTCGGGGTCCCGTTGCTTCGGGTGTCTTCTAGATGGTTCCCCGAGCCCAACCGTGATATTTCCGTGGCGGATAAGTTTTCGTGCTAAATATGCACTAGAATCCCTCTTTTTCAGCTTTTATGAAAATCACCCTGAAAAATACAGAATATGCAAAACTCGTGGAATTTGTCGGATAAAGCCCTAGACTAGTGTGTTTTCTTGTTTTCATTCGGGTAAAAAGCCCTAGTAAAAGTTGACGCTAACGGGTGTCAACACAGATCATTCAACACAAAAATGCTGAAGCCAGAAGACAAAAATGCTAAACCAAAATGAAAAAATTGCTTGGTGATTTAGCATAAGTTGGCTCTAAAATGAAATATGTAGGCCCACTTCAGTTGTGAGGATTAGGCTTAGCAAGTGTGATAAATGAGAGATAATGCAGAGGGAGATTGTCATAAGAATATAAGACCAGCTTCCAAAGGCTTTCATCAGCACAGGTGCATTGGCTCATATGTTAACGATGGATGGGTGTGTGTGCGTGCAAAGAAAAAAATTACCGCCTGGCTAAATGAAGCCATTATCACACGAGATAGTCTTTAACCAAGAATCTATCATCTAATGATATAGAAATTGGTCCCTTTAAACCCTATCCTTTGTTACAAAAGCATGGATTGGCATCATCACCAATGGCGGGTCATTCAACACTAAAAATGCTAAAGCTAGAAGACAAAGATGCTAAACTGAAATGAAAAAATTGCTTGCTGATTTAGCATAAGTTGCCTCTAAAAATTAAAATATGTGGACCCAATTCAGTTGTTGCACTGGTGTGATGAAGAAAGCTAGGATCCATGGGACTAGCTTTGTTGTGATGAGTGAAAGGGATAATGGTTTTAATAATGCCTTGACAAATGATGGGAAAGCACCATGCAATGCACTGGCCAAATGCTCGCCATCACATTTTTTATTATTGGGTCTCTTCAGCTGCGGACAACATAGAGGGAAGCTCCATCTAAAGGCTCCCATGGCCACCCTTAATCACAATTGTTAAATAGTGTGTATATATGAATTTGTTCATATATTTAGCATTTTCAAATTTGATATCTGCTTTTTGGTGCATTATTACTAACGGCGTAAACAAAAACAATACAGTAATGTTCTCTGTGCTTCAAGCCATCGAATATAAAGAAATGGGGGTAAATGTGCCTATTTGTTGGTTCTAAACCAAAGGAGCAACAAAATCAGGGGTACAGTGAATTAGGGGTACAGTGCCTAAACATTTGAGATTTAGTCTCGTACAGAAGGCATTTATGTATGAAACAAAAAGCATTTCTAATATGCAGTGCCTGTATTTTATCAGCAAGAAAAAGTATTTTGAATCTATATATTGTAGGTAGGCCTAGAAGCATTGTTAGAAATAAAGTGGCAATACTTGTCCAATAGTGATCAGATTTTGTTAAAGAATTACAGAAACCATTTGATCAAAGGAAAGTTTGTCGGCGTACTAGAAGCATTGTTAGAAACAGGAAATGCCAATAGTAATGACTCCATGGAAACCTAACAAGTGCATAAAATGTATACACTAACAAGTATTAACAAAATGGTTGGCATATTATCCTTTTTGTGTTGCAAAATGCTAATACTACCTGTAATACCTTGCACAACACTTTAGGGTCTAAAAAAATGCTCAATACCATGACTTAAACTGCTAGATAACATATCCTAAGCTGCTAGGTAATGTAACTTAGAATGCTAAAGCTAACTATTTCCTAGAGCAACATTATACGTGATTCATTGCCTAATGGTGTAACTGCATTTTTGAAGCAACTACCAGCCTGTAGAGTACAAATTATGGTTTAGGGATGGTGCCAAAAGCTACAGCTACAACAGAAAACAGGCAGCAGCAAGTGGAGCAAATGGGCCAATTAAGCAAAAGGAAAATGCTCAAAGTATTTTTTTTTGGCATGCATTACTGCCGAGTTCATGAACACAACATTATCCTCTCCTAGTTTTCAAGTTAACAAAATATCAGTTGTAAACCTTAAAGCTAGTTGGAGTTATATAAAGCAACATTATCCTCTAAAATCACCCCATAATGGGTTGGCTGTTGTTTGTGCTATTTTAGAGGTAAGGGGAAATGCTGAAAAAGATCCCATAAACAGCAAAATAACAAACTACATTACGTTACTAAATTGCCAAGTCATATTACTAAATTGCCAAACTAGAATTGATAAATTGCTAATACACAATAAGTAAACTACTTAATCATAAACACATACTTTGTTGCCTTTCTCTAGAAGACCTTACATGCACACACTATATCTTAAAACATCATGAACATATTTGCTGCAGTTGAAAGAGCGCTTTGTTGTGTAATCAACATATGGTGATTGAAGGACAGGTTCAGGATAAGCAAAAAGTAGTGTCCTACATGTTCTGTAGACGAGAAGGAGATGAGGAGGAAGACCCCATGGCGGCGCCGTGGCTGCACGACGGATCGGAGTCGTGGCTAAAACACATATGCTAAGAAAAAAAAATACTGAAACACATATACAGGCTACTCATGCATACGAATAAGTACTAAGGAACTGTGTCAGATCATGGCTTGGGTGGTCAAATCAGATGAGGTCGAGGAGGATTAAAAACAGAGATGCAGGTAGCCACAAAAATTTCAGGTGGATGCAGGAAATTGTACGGTTCACCGAGTCATCCACTTACATGAACGGTAGGCTCTTGAGCTGCCCTATAGCTGGCGAGATCTCTTCCTCCTAGCAGATTTGACAGGTTCCTGCTTTTTCCAACAAAAAAATGTCATCAGAAGATTCTTCTTTTTCAACAAACAAATAAAAAAATGACCCTTTGCTTCTCAGTCCCAACAAAATGAGGAAAAAACAAAGCAATATACAGATATGGTGTACTATGGCAAAGGAGTGTCTTGATAACACAACTTCAATGGCCAAAACATGCTCTGATCGCGAAAAATAAAACTACAATCAATCTGTTTCCAACCCCACTGTAATCCTAGTGTTTGAAACAAATGCATTGCAACTTTAAGCTTTCCACACACTTAATAATCTTGAAAAGACCATGTCTTCCTATAGTGTGACTATCCTTATGCTCATAAATAACATGATTCGGATCAAATACAACCAAGGAAACAAAGTTTGGGTAATCAATAGAAACAAAAGATTAATGTAGCTAGAGCACCACTAACTAAGTAAACTATCAAAAAATTGAAAATTAGGAAATCTCTTTCAACATAGGACATGCGACAGAAATTTACTTTTTGGGACAAAAGCTGACATCAATTCAATGATACGACTAAAAACCCACTAATAGATTAGCTAGTCTAAGGTCATATATTTCTGTAGTGAGCAAGTAATCAGCCATTTAATTTGCTACTCATTTGAGCATAGACAGATTGCTTAAGTTGGAATTACACTGCAGTGTGTAGCATAGCTAGGCTAATGCAACCTGTTTAAGATAGAGTAAAAAATGTCAGACTCTGAACTATGCAAGTATGAACTTGTTCAAAGTTATAGCATCAAAAATCGGACATAAAAAATTAAGACAGCATCCAGGATGTTTAATAGAAAGACAAGCAGCTAGCACATGATGCGCGATGGATTTAACAACCTGTGACGCTTTGTTCAACCTCAACTCAATTTAGTCTACTGGATCCCGAAAGAGACTATCGAATTTTGGCTAATTCCTGCACTCCGGCTCTTTCATTGCTCTGCACAACAAATTCAGAAACTAGGATCAATATAGAATAACTCCAATCTTATTGACAATTAGCAGAAAATTTAGAAAAATAGCAGATACAATGCAGATAGTGATGACACTGTACTAAACCTACTCCATCACTCTAATATCCATTCTCCAATAGACATCAAAGAATAGCAGCATGCAGGTACCAATAATGGTGGCCTGACCT
Source organism: Chrysopogon serrulatus (assembly GCA_015844335.1). NCBI lineage: Eukaryota > Viridiplantae > Streptophyta > Magnoliopsida > Poales > Poaceae > Chrysopogon > Chrysopogon serrulatus. Next base: position 40,856 of record JADLZL010008143.1, on the reverse strand, counting down.
CTCCTAATTCCCTTTTGAGAAAAGCTGCACGACACAACAAGAATCAATAAAATTCTTATGATTAGGCAAAAGCCATCGGATGAAAATCCTTGGATATGCACATGAGGGATATTGACCAACCAGATTTGCAACTAGCTAGAGCGTACAACAATCCAACAAACCAAACCCTAGCTAATGTGGGGAGCAGCAAGCACAGACACAATACAACCCTATATATTTCCACAAGGATCCCAACCTTACTGGCAAAAATCTCCATCCCCGCGCCCTTCTCAAGATATGATTTGAACCAATCGATGACCAAATCAACACCCAATCACGAAAATGGGATCGAGTACACACAAGCAACAAGTGATGCAGCAATGAGGGACAAAGAGGAAGGAGATGCAGCAGGCACATACAAAGGCGGGTCACCGGAGGTCCTCTGCCGGACCTCCGCCTCGACCACCAGGGAGCCACCGCAGCTGGGGGAAAATCGCCGCACTCACGGCTCCACCGCCGCTAACCCATGCGCGTGCCGCTCCTCCACTCGCTCCTCCATTTGGGCCCACTTCCCACTCGCTCCTCCATTCTGACCCTATCGCAGATGAGAAAGGAGAAGAAGAAGGCCTACCTTGCGTGGATCCAGGATGGCCGGGGCCGGATTCGTCGGACCCACCATGGCTGGAGCTCGACCTGCCATGGTTGGAGCTCGATCCGCCATAACCGCGGCTGGTTCCATCGAATCCTCCATGGCTGGCTCAGGGAGGAGGTGGGGAACGGGCACGGGGAGGCGGTGTGCCGGGCATGGGCTCGCCGGAAGATGTCGCCACTGGCGAGGAGGTCACCGCCGGGGCGGAGCTCTCCTAGGAGGAGCTCGGAGAGAGAGAGAGAGAGAGGAAGCAGGTGCGTCGGGTCGGGCGGAGGCAGAAAAAAGAGATTTCGTGATAGGGAGGCAGCGATCGGACGGCGCAGGCGCATGTGCGCGCCGAGAGACACCAGCGCGCACGCTCATAATGTAGCATTTAGGAAGAAAATAATAGAAGAAAGAAAAAAGAAAGAAAAACTCAGGGATAAGGTAGGAACCGGGAAGGAAAATAAAAGAAAAGAAAAAAAGAAAAAAAACTAAGAGTAGTATGGAGATTTCATCTTTTCTACTTCTAGGATGAACTGTTTTGCCAAACGGATTATAGAAACAGCTTCATCTCCCTAGATGAACCTGCTCATAAATGAAGCCAAAATTAAAACTATTTTAGCTGGAGCCGGAATTCTACCAAACGGGCCCTAATTAAGTGGTACATAAATGTTGCTAATAATTTACTGTAGTGTGAATGAGTTGTTGTGACACATTCGTGCACATGCAGCAGTCCCGCGCTTGTTTGGGGATGGTAGACCCATGACCCACGCCGATTAGATCGTGGTTTGTGTGATTTGGCGCTGTAGTAGACGATGAGGTTTGCTGACATGGCACACTAGTCATTATATTAGCACGCAAAGACTTCTTCGTACGTGATCGTCCCTGGCAGGGCCCACCGGACCAGGAATTTCCATGTTTGCCGGGACAGAAAAGTCTTCGTAGGTCCGGTAAACACAGAAGCATTTTTCTTCTATATATCGGTTATTTGCGTGAAACTAAAGCACATGTATAGCTAGGAACGACGACTTCTTCGACGACGAACGAAGCGCGATGCTCAGGCTGTGGTGCAGGTAGAGGCGCCGGGCGTCGGGGACCAGCAGGTGCCAAGCAGCCAGCCAGCCGCCATGCATGGATCGACCGGTGCATGTGCATGTGGGGAGAAGGAGAAGCCGATCGAGGAGGGCGAGAGACCCACATCCGTGGAAAAGATCCAAGGGATAGATAGATAGGTGCTAGTACGTACTACGTGTCCCGTCGCTAGCAAGCTCTCTATGTGTATATATCGTGCATACTGTGTGTACAAAACGACGGCCCTGCATCTATCCATGGACCGGTCCATGCATACGCATGCGGACTATGTGGTGTAGTGTAGGACGTGCAGTGCTGATCAGCGTCGTCTCCACGAAAATCGCAAAAAGATGTAAAGCAAAGGCGGCTTCGCCCGCCGGTAGATTCGTGAGGGACGGACGACGCAAAAAAGGGTGGCACCTTTCTTTCTTTCTTTCTCATTCAGAGAAGAGAGGTGTTTCAAAGGACGGTTGACAAAGCCTCCTTACGTACGTGTAATTAAGCTAGTCAGTAATAGTAATAGTATAGACATTGAATTACACATGTATCTAGAAATTGATTTTCATCTAAATTATACCTATGTTGTGGATAACTCCAGATCTCAAAACCAAACTCATAGGATGCTTTGCAGTATAGATGACAGCCTAGTCAAACACTTGGAAAAATGGCTGAGAACAGATGTCCAATGAACGATGGCCAATATTCCTGTAGACGGAATTGAGAATCTTTTTCTTGCTGGTGTCTTCCTTCTTTCTGTCCTTCATCGTGGCTAGATCTAAAAAAAAAGGGAAGAGAGACTGGAGAAAATTATGTCATAACAATGACACCAACTCCGATCCGCTTTGATATCGCCTGTCTGGAAAATGCTCGAAAATGGCCCAAAATGCCTGAATAAATAGCAAACGCTTAAAAAAACAAATTAGCAGCACATCCACCGGCCACAACCGTGCATCCTTTGTCGTATTCGTGGTTCAGCAGATACACGAGTTATGTACTACTACTAGTACTACTGTGCACAACGACTGCAGCGTGCAGCCAATCGGACGTGCATGCATAGAGTAGTGCCTGCATCTGCATGCAGCATGGACACCTGACCTGAAAGTCAAGCGGGAAGGTGGCCACGGCCAAAAGTGGGTTGTCCGTTGCCCTACCTTTCCGGCCTGGCCTCCGGCTTTCGGCCCTCCCACGCACAATTGCACAAAGGCGTAGTAGGCGCGCGCGTGATCCACCAGTACAAAGTTTTGGAAGCCATACACGCGAGCTAGCGGCGTACGTGCAATGCAACTTGCTTCCGACGATATATCACTACGTAAAAAAGAAAAGCAAAGAGCAGACACCCGTTCCTAATTACGCGAAAACAAAACGCATATCTAATGTTTGATCACTGACGTGTATACTTGAAATGCGTCTGTGATGTGTCAGCTCGGTAAATGTAGATCTTTTGGCGCACTTATCACAGACGTGGATGAAAAAAATACATGTATGTAATACAAACTTGGGACACGTCTGTAATATAGATGCTCCTAGTTCACATAGGAAGACATCAAAATCTAGGTCATCAATCAGCTCAAGGACATGGATTTGAAAAATTATGCAATGTAGCTCATTGACGACTAAGTCCACATACCCGCTGTGGTCCACTTCTAGCCCCTATCACTCTCTCATCTCCTTTATCTATCTCCTCATTTGCCCTATGCCTCTCTCATCTCCGCCATCACTGCCACCTCTGTCTAGGGTCAGGGCGCCTATGATATACACTTATCATAGCCGTGTGTTCAAGTGTATATGATTTGTAGTCATCACAGATGCGAGAGACTCGTCAAACTGCATCTCTAATGCGAAGTTACGGCACATTTGTAATGAGCTTTTTGGTACAAGTGTATGCCCTAGCTTTCATGCAATATTATGCTCAACCATGTCTCCAAATATAGCTATTGGTAATGCACACCAACTTCTGGACATTAATTCACCGGAGGCATGTCCATAGTTGGAGTTAATGCTATATATATACACACCTATGGATGGCTAGCTAATTTGACGTTGTAAGAGTGTGCTGAAGATATTAGAGTGTTGAGACACTCTCTAAAGTGCTCTAGCCACCCATAAGTGCTTCGTAGAAGATTAGGTGATTAGTGCAGGTGCTTTTGTAAAGTGCTTAGTCTAGTTAGACACTGTATTAGCGCTTGCTCTATGTTTAGGCCTGTTCTTTGAGTGAGGTTTGCATACCTCTTACCACTGATGCTTGTGTGCAACATCTCTATACTCGAATGGGCTTGTAGTCTTACAAGATCACATCATATGTGTTTGTGGTGTGGCCACCACCGGTTTACTGGAGGGACCGAGGTCTATGATGTTTTGGCGGAAGCTCGATAATGAAGACAGTGGGGAGTAGTTCAAGAGAGGTCATCTCGGTCGCTCGGAGATCCACTTGCGTGTGTAGAAGGCCTAGGACTATCCATGGAGTTACTTGACTAGAAGCTTGGCCCTTGCAAGGGCATCCTTGTGAGGGCCCCCAACGAGAACTTGGGGGAGAGCGTGATCTTCTCGATACCTCATAAAAATGTCGGTGTCGTCAAACAGGAGTTTGCATTCTCTGCCCTTAAGCTTTTTCATTTACATTGTGTACTTGGGCTATATGCTTTACATTTTAAGCTTAGCTTGCTAAGCTAGTTGATACGATCGAGAATCTCGGTTGCATAACTCTTTTTGCGATATAGATAGCAACATACTTAGCGAAACCTCACATGCACATATGGATAGATTACTTTATTGCATAGGTTTTGATAAGGGAAAATTAGAGACCATAGTTTAGAGTAGATTTTAGAAGGCCTAATTCACCCTTTCTTAGGCATCGTTGTCTCTTCAATTTTGTCACTCACTTTTTATAAGTTAGCTTATGGACTTTTTGTGATTCATAGATGGAATGAGGATGGATGTAAAGGTTTAGTGCATAGAAATGTAGAATTTGTTAATATTGTGAATTGTGATGGTTCTTTTTGCGAGGCCACCAATGCATACAACACAACTAACTTATGTGAGGATGGATTCATATACCAATCATATGTCAATTGCAATCCATGGTCACATGCTTATGAGAGGTTATGGCTTGAAATATGCATAAGAAAGATGGTGAGAACTTACTTGATGAAGCACCCAACAAACTGGCTAGACAATTGGTGCTAGAGAGGTGTTAATTGGTTGATGAAGCCTGACTAAGCCTTTGAACAAACCATCCACTTAATTAGACACTGCCAGTGAGCATTTGTTTGACAAAGGAGTAACACTATGTCAGTTGATGATCCTTATGTGGACGATGGCCAAGACCACTGTGTGACATTGAGATAAGAATTTCTTGATGCAAGAATTTTTTAAGAAGTTTAAGGAACAAAATGGAAGATGCAAAAATATAGTTGTACAAGTGTCACAAATGTCAAAATTGGAACATGATCATATGCTATTGTAGATGAGGGCAGATAATGTTTGTCCAAAGGTAGCTTCATTCGAGAAGCCGCATGACAACACTTACCTATCCAAAAAAAATGGTATGTCAAAGTACAAAAAATCCATACAAGTCACATTATATGGACTAAGCTTCATGGTACAAGGTAGTCAAGGAAAAGGTGGAGAATGGCAAGCCACAGAAGAAACCATCCATGAATGTTGTTTCATATTTCCATATAATTCCGCATTTGAGGAAGTTGTTTGTGAATAAGGAGACAATAAGATATTGTGGCACAATGAAGAGAAAATACTAAGTCCATCTACTAGGTTTGTCACAAAGTCAAAATTTTAAAAACTATATATGGTCATCACTTTCAAAATTGTATATTGATTGACAAAACACTATTGACATTAATAGCTTTATTATAGGAGAAATTTGTAATATAAACTTAAGTTAATTAAGGTAATTTATATTTTGATATATGCTATTTGCAGAAGTTAAAAAAGAGTCAAACATTTATTTGTGACAAAAGGAAGTATATATACCCATCAGTTTTGTAATAAACTTGACAACGATAACCACTGGATCTATTGTTTATATAAATTATCCACATATATGCTACTATGGAAAACAAATTAAAAATAGCCATCTAAAGATGCATAGGAAAGGATTGATATAGAGTTATTATTACACAAGTGTACGATTTATATTAGTATTAAGATATGCGTCACTGAAACTGCATGATTTGCCATCCCAAGTCCCAACTAACGTAAATTAATCGGTTCTTCTCTCTACTCGCATAATATAGAGCAGATATTAAATAATGAAAGTACTTACTCGACGCATCCACAGATCAACCCAAGAAATGGGACCAAAAATTCCATTAATGGACAAAGCAGAAACGACGAAACAGGAACAAAGGGACCCGAAGATAAAGTTCAAATACATGCATGCATATAATATGCTGAGCTACTAATCACATAATTCTTCACATATTTATTTAACCACATGGTCCATTCATGATCTCTCTGTCCCTCTGCCTACAGTATTTACTAATTAACAGCATCGTATATATATATGTCTTTACATATATGTGTTAAACACTTCAAATGTAATCATCTCACGAACATATCCGCCGCTCATCAACAGCAATATCAGATATAAGAAGGGGGGGAAATAACACACCAGATGAAATGCCCGTAATAATTTGCATCTGCAGGCTATAGCCAGTAGTAATTAATTAATTCACACTGATGAACTGCTTCTTCTCAGCTTCTGTGGTTTCTTGAGTGATAGGTATGGATTAGCACCAGTTGCTTAGCCCATGGACGTCGAAGTGCACCGGGACGTCATCCTTGCCGCCGTAGACACACTGCCCCGCCGCCTGGAGGGCGCCTTGCTGGCTCGCGGCGGCCTGGAAGGCAGTATCGAAGTACTCCGACCACCTGAGCTCGTCCAGCGCGCCGGCGTAGCAGCTGTCGACGTGGCCGGCGTCGGCCACTGCTGCGCTGGCCCCGAGCTCCAGCCATGGGAGGCTGCCGCCGGTGATGTTGGCGTTGCAGTGTTCGGCCTCCGCCATCGAGGTCAGAGTGCTGGAGCTGGAGGCCGACGGCACGACCGGCGCCGGAATGGAGCCGCAGTGCTGCTGCTGCTGCTGATGCAGCGCGTCCATGTCGAAGCAGCCCCCCTGCAGGTAGCACGGCCTTGGCAGCGACGAAGACGGCACCCCGTCGCCGGCGATGGGCCAGTCCATGTCCACCGGGAGCTTCGTCACGCTGTCAGCATTGGGCCCTCGAACGGCGACGGCACCGCCTGGATTGGTGTAGTAGTCGGGATGAGATCGACGTCCCCAAACACCGCGCGGCGGCAGACGATGGTGCTGGTGGTGGCTGCCGCCGCCGGCGCCGTGGCAGGCTCGGCGAGCGGCTGGTGGGTGGCGGGGTCGATGCCGCGCTCCCTGAGCCTCTTCTTGATGTACGAGTTCCAGAAGTTCTTGACCTCGTTGTCCGTGCGGCCAGGCAGCTGCGCCGCAATCTGAGACCACCTGGCCATGTTGCCATTATTCAGATTCATTAGATTCTCCATTGTTGCTCTCCATTCATGCAAGTATTATATGCATGAAGAAAAAGAAAGCTTTGTTTACTTGTTTCCCAGCAAGGAATGGAGGTGTATGATGAGGTCCTCCTCCTCTTGTGAGAACGTCCCCCTCTTGAGGTCTGGCCTCAGGTAGTTTATCCACCTCAGCCTGCAGCTCTTGCCACACCTCTCCAGGCCTGAACAGAATTAAACAGATCGATGTTTAACCAAACAACACTGTAATGCACTACAGTTTAATAATTTACTACCAAGTAGTACTGAACTTCTGCTGCTAGCAAGAGAAGGTCGATGCAAGCAAATGATACCTGCAAGCTTGGGTACGGAGCTCCAGCAGCCGTGGCCGTACTTGGCAATGTGGCTCATGAGCTTCTCGTCCTCCTCGGGGGACCAGAGCCCTCTCCTAAGCTTCTTCTTGTGGCAGCACGACTGCTTCGCCATGCCGGGCAACCTCGCTCGTCTATCGATCGGTTGGCCTCGCTCGCTCTGCGCGGCGGGCACCAACCGATCCTTGACGACGATCGATCGTTTTTATGGAAGGCGAGATATGATGGTGGCAGTGGCAGGCTATCTAGGGGCCTAATTGAAGAGAGGGCAAGAGAGAAAGAGATATAAAAGATGCCAGCCGGTGTGTGCCGAGCTGCCTGGAGCGATCGAGTGAGAGAGGAAGAGGGAGGTCGCTCTCAGGTAGGTGCCGGTACAGTGCGGTGCGGTGCCCTCCGGCCGCTTGGCTTGTTGGCTGCCTTTACAAGTGGAGGCGGAGGAGCAATAGCTAGCGCGCGCGCCCACACTTAGCTTTGCTGGGTTGCACAGCGCAGCTCTTTGCTAGCTGTAGTAGCTGTGTGCTAGTAGTCTTTGCTAGAGGGCCGCCGGGCCGGCCGGGTAGCCCCCCGGAAAATAAATGAAGTTTGGCCATGGATCGTGTCGTGATAAGGCAATCTTCGCCGGTGCGTGCTCATAGGCAGGACAGGAGGGGCCTCACTCTCTTGTAACTGTCCACACAGCTGTGTTGGGGCAGTTGACTCCCCAGCCCTTCCTTTCTCATAATTTCTCGCCCCCTTTTTCTTCTTTCTTTCCCATGCATGATGCCTTCACTGACCTTACCCTTTCCATAATCTTTCCTTAATCATTGCTACGCTCTCCCTCCCAAAAAAATATATATGTTGCGCTTTCGTATAACGGAGAGGTGAGGTTAGATCATCTCCAATAGATTACTTATCGATCAAATCTCCAATGCCAAAAAAAAAAAAATGCTGTATAATGGATTGTGGTTGCTCCAACAGATTACTCCACCATATCTCTCCAATACCTAAAAGTTTTAAGTAATTAATCAAGATTCACCTACCTCTCCCCAAATGTAGGAGATCCACCCCCCTCTCCTCTATCCATTTTAAGATATTGGTAACCTGTGTTGGAGGAGAAGAAAAAAAAAAGTAAACTACCAATAATAGGAGATCAAATTTATAGACTTTTAGGATATGGTTGGATAGGGATAAGTAATCTGTTGGATATGCTCAAAAGAATCAACCTACAACTCTAACGTGAGACTACACTAGATAAATTAAACTTAAATTAACAAGAAAGATGTGCACTTAATGTATCTAGGATGGCAAACTTATCCAAACCCACCAAGTGTTTTGCAACCTAGAGTTAATCCTAGCAACTAGCCAAATAAATTAATCTAAGAAAGGTAAAGGCACATGTAGTCAAGCATTATATTTGCAACAATGTAAATGAGGTAATAAGTAAAGTAAGGAGATGCAAACTCCCAAGACAACATTGTATATCCCAAGGTATCAATTGTCAAAACGCACCTTCTAGTTCACACTAGACCTCCATAGGAGTATGCTTCTAGTCACCAAACGTTCCTATAGTCACCATGTTGGACTCACCCCACACAAAGGCTCACCATAGGCGTGTAACTCTTTCAATCACCTTTGGTGCATAGCCGTGTAACTCTTTCAATCACCTTTGGTGCCATCCACTACAAATTTGGTCCACCAAGGGATGCCTTCATCCCTAGCACATACCAAGTTGTGCCTTTGCTCCAAACCAAGTTCAGAGGTCAATGCCACCACAGAACGACCAAAGATTCTAATTAAGTTCTTAATCTGGAACTTCATGATTACAAAGGTCACAGAGCCCAGCACTCAAGCTGTCACGATAAAATGCCTGGCACTCTTACAAAAATTATCACAAAGCACAAATAGTTTTGGATTCAATCTCTAAGCTCTTATATTCTAGATGGGAGTGTTCCAACACTTGATGTCAGTTGTATTGATCATGTATATCGTTTCGATCACCAAAACCATTAACACCTACCGTGCACCCTGGAGAAAGCTACCTAATTAAAAGATAGTACACCATCTTGCATGCATGCATGGCCCTGTGGGTTCGTGACTTCGTGTATGTCTCCGACGACGTTCACTTTGCTGTAACATCAGCATCTTTTCCTCTTTTCCCCTGAAAACGACTTCACATCTGTATATACACGTAGTGCAGGTACGTACGTACGCTCACACGACGCAAGTCTTTGTTTCTGCTTTAATTTGCTTTCCCTGGAAAAAAAAAAATCTGCAGGGGATTAACGACCAGGTAATCATGCATCATCAGTCATCACACACCCAAGGTGTGCTTCGGCAAGAATCCCGTGAACAACGGCCGCTGTCAGTAGAGGGCATGAAAATGAAGGCACTGCACAGTCCTTTGGCTGAAGCAGGCGACGCCGGCCGGATTGTGTACGTGTCGTGCTAATACGTACTGTGAGCATGCATGTGTTGGTAGTAGTGATGATGATCACATCGCTAGCTGCCTGCCTATTAGCTAGCTGTGTGAACACATCGGCTTATTTATTTCATTACAGGCAACCACCACGTACGTACAGGCAACCTACTCTATAAAGCAAAGAGTTCTTGCTTTTTCTCGATCGATCACCGGACGGACATGCATCAAGATAAGATACATGTGCATGCGCGTGCGGCAGCCGTGTGCTGGTGTTGTCACGCGCGCGCATCACGACACGTAATTTTTTTTTTCAAATCACGACACGTAAATATCACGCACTTGCACTACGTAGGAGTACGTACTTTGTGTCCTAGTGATGATTGATTCATTTATGACATGTTTACGTGTGGCACTACAAGACAAATGATTTTCACCAATCACCAATCACCACTTATTTATTTAGAGACGGTTCACTTAGCAACTGTCACTGACTTGACCGTGGAGTTATGTCTCTTATGAGTTGTTCCTGGAAAATTATTCTTGAGGCGGTTCTTTTTTAAGCAAAGTGTCTTGAGAAAGCAAAGTGTCTGTAGTAACTTTTAAGGAACGGTTGCCTGAAAATAATTACCCGAGAAATAATCTTTAAGGATTCACTCAAGCGGACAGGAAATAGAGAGATGGCAATAGGATCCGATCCTTTATTTTCTACGGGGAATTCCCCTATTAGGCTATTAGAGGACGGAGATGGCAAAAGTTAATTCCCATGGGAAATAAAATGGGTATAGAATATTTGGGACTGCTCCACAAACTCCATCAGAGTAGCTCCACAAAAAACCTAGAGTTTGTGGAGTACCTCTTTATATGCTCTCACAACTCTACCCTTTTTTCCGAGCTAGCGTGCATGGAGCTGAAACCGTTTTGGCTAAAAATGTGGAGCGGAGCGAAAAACATGAAGCGGAAAGCAGTCCCAAACACCCCTAATCCCATCATTGCCCCCACAAAGTTATTTCTCCGCATCCCTGCCCTGCAAAGCTATTTCAGCGTGGATCAGCACATATTTTTCCCTGCCCCAAGAAATAGCTTGAGATATATCACGCTTGATATGGAAGAATGGGCCGTTTTTCAAACATTGAACAAGAGAGGATGCTGATTCATATTTTTTTAATATATCTTAGTGTCGGTGCTAAAATTGGCGGTCCTAGTACCAACAAGTGAATTTATGGTGCGTGTCCCCTACTCCGGAAGGTGTGCAAGAAGGGCACAAGGAAGGCTTGTATTATCTTGCACCTAAATACTTGTAGGTAGGGTGTACAAGCGAGTGGAGAGAGGGAACCAGTCCCAAGTCTCGTGAATGATCGTGGCAAGTGCCAGTATGGTGCTTGTGTGCAAGTGCTCTTGGTTGCTTGTGTGTATCTGCACAAGAAGGGGCCCGGTCCTCCCCTTTTATAGCCGCAAGGGGAGGGTAGGGCTGACAGAGAGTGCCCGTGTACATGGAAGAGGCTGCAAGCGCCGCCCTTCCTTGATCCGAGGCCCTGAGCCCGCCACCTTTCCTATGCCGCCGAGGTCCCGAAGTCGGCGCCGGTACTATATAGAGCATGGTCACGCCGGGGGAGTCGTGCCCCCTTGTCCCGACAATGGAGAGGACGGGGCTGTCCCTGTAGAAGTTGATGGAGAAGCTGGGGAGATGTATCTGACCCCCGCGACGCCAGAAGCTTTGACTCGCTTCAGCCCGAGGCTCGGAGGGCCTCGGAGCCTGCCGCCGATGCTGGGACGGTTGGCACAGAAAGAGCTGTCATCGGGGCAATCGCTGCCCATCCCGGGCTCGAAAACCCGTGAGGGACTGTTGTTTGACAAGCGCCCCGGCCGACCTGACTCCCTGCACTAAGGATGACACCGGATGACGGTCCCCGGGCGTGGCGACCACCGCCTTGAAGCTTCGGCGACTTGACCTCGCGTAAAAGGTTAGGCAAAGACAGTTCCCCACAGTGGCAGGCATGGCCTCCACTAGGGAGGATAACGTAATCATGAGCGCGGGTGAGGGTTGTGATGGGACGGCTCTTATCCCCTGCCAAGGGATAACGCCACCCCGACGGGCACTGGGGAAGGCGGGCGGCAGATATACGCCACGCCGAGGCCTGGTTCTGTCCGGGAAGTGCGGCGCGCCCGCCCGAGGCCTAGGCACGGGGGCTCAAGGGACGGAAAGTGGGCGCCGTCCGAGGTGTTCGCGTGAGGAATCGGGCGAGACGGAAGCAGCAGCGCCCGGGCCCGAGGCCTCGCCGGGAAGGGGGCTCGGACGAGGCAAAGTTAGCGCCCGGCCCAAGGCCTCGGGGAGGGCTCGGCCGGGTCGGAATGTTAGTGCCCATCCGAGGCCCCGGGCGGGGAGGCTCGGGCCGGGTCGGAATGTTAGTGCCGGGCCGAGGCCCCCCGCGGAGAGGCTCGGACGGGATGGTGAGTAGTGTGCCGGGCCTTGGCAAACATGTGTTTTGCTACCGCGGTGGCTTGGTTTTACGCTCATTGGGCCCGATTGTTTGAGGGGGCCTTTATTTTGGTACCCGACAAGAGCCCCCGAACCTTCAAGGAGTGAGTACACTGCGTTCGGAGGTTGTGGCCTTAAGCTAGGTTCCCCGCCAGCACATTGTTATGCGTTTGGTCTTTCTTATGTCGGGTGCTTGGCAAACGCACCCGGCGGGTGTAGCTCCCGGCCTCGGGGAGTGCGAGCCTCCTCCGAGGGCTTATATGTGTTTGGTGAGGGTGCTTGCTTGTCTCGGAGGCTATGTTCTCCGGGGGGGGCGCGAGCACACCGCCGGGTGTAGCCCCCGAGGCCTTGGAGGAGTGGGGTACTCCTCCGAGGCCTTACATGCGTATTGGTTGGTGTGTACTCCTAGAGTTTCTAAAATCACTATGATTGCCCAATGCTATAAAATAGGATCTCTGGAGGAGTGTGGGTATTCCTCTAAGGGCTTGTGCGTTTTGGATGGAGTGTTCCTATCGTTTGCCGAGCCCCCGGGCCCGTCGGCTCGTCCGGGGGTTCGGTGAGTGGGTTAATTGACGTTTCCCAACCTCAGCCTCTGCGCCGGGGGAGCCCTCGAGCACCGTTCTGATGCGGGGCGGCCGAGCGGTACTTGGTCATTAGTTTTTTCCGCACCTCTGCATCCCTTCCAAAGGGAGGAGGGTGGATTTCGCCAACCTGTCGTCGACGAGCGTCGAACATGGCTAGATCCGGTGAGCTGTTAACGGGTCGGGCTCAAGTGGAATGCCCGTGCCCCGCTCGCTAGGGGGTTGGTCAGGCCGGAGGCGCATTCCATTGGAGCCTGCAAGGTGTGTCTGACGCGGGGCCCGGATCCCGTCCGCCAGGTTCCGAGGGCTCGGTGCACTCCCACGCGGGATCCCCCTAACTCAGACTGCCTCGCTGGCCTCGGACACGGCATGGGACGGTCCCGCCAAGCGCAGGACCGTGCCGTGTATGAGACCGTCCGAGCCATCCCCGACTCGTGGCCTCGAGGCGGCAGTCGAACCCACTAGTGGGCCAGCCTCCGAACCCCTGGACCGTAAATGGGTTGCCACCCGTGCTCCTTCATAGGGAAGGGAGCCTATGGTTCATCCCGACGCTGGGATGTGGGTGCGCTTTGAGGTGCCCTTCTGAAGCGCCCGACGCCGCGGGCGCCGCCTCGCTGCAGGAGAAGTGGCGGGCCCCCCACGCCCAAGCGGTTGCCATGCGCGCGTGCTTGTGGGTCCCACGCTGGACGGACGGTGGCGCAGGCGCCGCCACGGCCGCCACTGTGGGCCACAAGCGGGCGCCGGGGCCCTGTGCCCGTGAGCCGATCTCCTGTGGGGGATTAACCCTGCGACGTGCGTGTATTTTCCTAACCCCATGTGGCTGTGGTCGCCTGCGCGCGGGCGCCTGGGGCTCCGTGTGGAACGCAATCGAGTAAGGAGATACGCATTTAATGCTGGTAGGTGAACGGGCAAGGGTTTTACCGGGTATAAATACCTGGACGGTGGCGGCCGCTGGCCCCCTTCCTGTTTTTCCTGCCATTGCCTCTGCTCTTGCTGTCGTTGCTGTCGGGAGTCTGCTTGAGCACCGCCGAGAGAGGAGGAAGAAGAAAAGGGGAGAGTTAACCTTGCCGCGTAGCCGTCCATTTCAGCCTGCCTTCCTGATGGCGCCGATGGTCGAGATCGCCGGCACGGAGGATCGGGAGTCGGGCGCGTCACGGCGGCCGAAGCCGGGCGGCGCCGGGCGGAGAAGGGTCTTCTCCGTGTCCGCTCCGGCATTTGACGCCGGAGGGATCGTGCCGCCGCCCGAGCACCACCTCGATGCCGCCGAGGGATACGCCGTGAGCTTCACGGCGCTCCACGAGCGCTGGTTCGGCATGCCGGGCGGGTCGGTTCCTCCGGCGCCTCGAGTATTACGGCTGGAGCCGCACAACCTCGCCTCTAACTCGATCACACCGGGCGGCGGTATTCGCCGCCTGCGGTGAGGGTTTTTGGAGTCGAGGCCCACCGACCTCTCGCTCTACTTTTCGAGGCCGCCTCTTCTTGAAGGCTCCTAAGGGGTTGAAGAAGGGGAAGAGGCTAGCCGTCCGAGCCGGGAGCTGCACGCTGCGTACCGCAGGCCCGCACCCAGAATTCCTACATCCCGGCAAAGCTCTCATCCTCCAATCGCGGCCTGGCACGCCGGTGGTTCTACCTCCGAACGACCACGGCCACCTCCCCGCCTACACCGGAAGTCGATCGACGCCGAGCCGCCGCCGTGGGAAAAAAGGAGCCGATCCCGAGAAGGTGACGCCACCGAGGAAGGTGTTCACGCCTTGGCGCTGCCCGACCCGGGGCGGGATTGACGCCTCAGGGGTGATCGCCCGCCTCAATTAACGGCGGGTGCTGCCCCTCATGTCGAGGCGGTATTCCTTGTACGACATGAAGGCCGGGCACCGAGTGGAGGGCACCCGATGGCGCCCGAGGATCTTGACCATGACGAGATCCTCGAGCGGACGAGGAAGGCGGCGGCGGCGGACCAAGCCATGATGTACAAAGTGACGATGCGGCCCAATAAGGGGTACATTTCCTTGGTAAGTGTCGTGTCTGTGTTCGAGGCTTGCCCTCTATTTCCTTCTCTGGCCTTATCCTGCCTTTCGTTCCGCAGGGGCTCGCCGGGAAGTTGACGGCGTCCAAAGCCGCCTATCGGCGCGGAGAAGGATGCGAACCGGGCCCACTCGGAGGCGAGAAGGAAGGAGAAGGAGAGCCTGAGGGAGCGGAACGTCCGGAAGCAGCAGGAGAAGGATGAACTGGCGAAGCGCCGGTGCCGCCAGGAGCAGGAGGGCCTCCCACGGGAGGAAACGCCGTCGGACACCACCGACGGTGGCGACGACGATGACGACGCGGAGGAGGCGTGGTATGACGACGACTTGAGCCGCTTTTTGGGGCTGGATCCCCCGGAGGAGGCATCACGCCCCCCATCCTTCCGGTGGTACGCAACACGCACAGGTGGCGGAGGATCCAATAGCAGGTCCCCGGCCTCGGCCATCGTAACCGAGGCCGCACGCCGAGGCCGAAACCGTGATGCCCCCCAAGGAGGAAAAGAGACGCCGGGGGGAAGGAAGCCGCCGAGGCCACCCTCATCTCCTGGCGAGGGGGCTCGGGTCGGACGAGGAAGTGGTTCTCGGTGGAGGCACGCCGCCTCAAGGCCGACCCCGCCGGTAAGTCCGAGCGGCAGCGACCATCCCCACCCCGGGTCAACCCGAGGCGGCAGAAAGGAGGCCCCGAGGGCGAGGGTCGGACGCCCCGATGAAGGGGCGAGATCGGGCGGAGCGCCCGAGGCCCTTTTCCTCGCCGATGGCCATCAAGATCAAGGTGCCGCCGCCGGTAAGTGTTGCTCGGCCTTGGGACTTGTCTCTCGGTAATTGTTTTTTTTTCTTTCTTTTCTCCCCGATGCTTCCTTTTTTTTTCCTCGCAGCCAGCGCAAGGCCGCCCGGCCCGCTTTCGTTTAAAAGAAGCCGGGCCGGGGCGGGAAGCGTGGAGCCTTGGGCCGCCCGCAGGCGCCCGCAGAGGAAGAAGGCGTGGGTCGTGGTGCCGCCGCCGTGGAGGCACCTTTGGCGATGATGAGGATGCGGCGAGAACGCCCATCGCAGAGGCCACTAAGGATATGGCCATGGCGAACAAAGCCGACCCGCCCCCGCCCGAGTCATGGCGGCGTGCAGGTGGTGGAGATTGCCTCCTGAGGAGGCCACCGAGGCGCGGGGGCGGAGGCGCCGGCCGAGGACGCGACTTTCTCCGGGGGCGGGCGGGAAGTCACTAGCCGAGGCGCCCGCCGCGGCCGAAGAGCAGCCGGCCGAGGCGCCTGTCGTGGCAAGGGCAGCCGGAGGCGCCTGCCGCCCGGAGAGCAGTGGCCGGGCGCCCATCGCTGGTGTGAGGGGTAGCTTAGCCAAGAGGCCGCCGCCCCGGGGATCTCGCAGGTGCCGCGGATCTCCGAGGCCGCCATGATCCAGAGGCGGCCTGGCCTTCGTGCCGGACGACGCCGCCATGAGGGGCAAATTGGGAGCAAAGCGGCGTTGTGCCGGATCCGAGTGAGAGGTCACTTAAGACTCTCATCGGTCCTATCCACCCAGCCTCCCTCGGGCGCTACCGAAGGTAACCGCCTTCCACGCTTTTTTTTTCGCTTTCTAAGAGCTCTCTTGTGATGGCCGGTCAATTGGACTGGTTTTACAGAGCCGGGCGGGTGTCCTGTGAGAAATCGGAGTTCATCCGATCGCCGGCCGGCCTCACCAATGAGCTTAACCGCCGTAAGGATCTTGCGGGCAAGCCGAAGGCCGACCGACTTTGGGCCAGTGGGACGACGAGGTCAAGAACCTCCGCCTCCTTGTCTCGGCCGGGAGGCCAAGGCCTTTGCGGCGCAGATTGAGGAGGCCACTCTCTCAAAGGGGATTGTGGCGAAACACGCGGGCGGACCTCGACCAACCCGGGCCGAGAGGGAGGTGATGAGGGCCCTAGTTACCCATTCGGGTGACTCGGTCTGTGCCCCGTCCGAGAGGCCGGTGTCCCTCGAGGCCGACCAAAGCCTCCTTGCCGACGACAACGCCCCGATGAGGGTCGAGCTTCAGCCAGGGGGCGCCCGAGGCCGAGGCCCTTCTCAACCAGCAGAAGGTAAGCATCATACCTTCTGGCGTACCTTTGCCACCTTGCCCCGAATTTGACTTCTTGACTATGGCAGGCCCGGGAGGGAAGGGTGTCGGAGCTAGAGGCGAGCCTCATCGCGTCGCAGCGGCTTACAAACTCGGCGCAGGGTGAGCTCGACGCTCTATCGCAGAGGGTCCGAGCCGCCCTCGCGATGAGGTTGAGGCCGGGCGACGCCGGGAGTAGTCTGCCGGGGCGGCCGGCCGCGCTTACCCAGCGGGATGGAGGCGCGTGCCCCTGATGCCTCCGATCGGGCGTGGTCACACACGCCGGCGTTGGCCACGTCCCACTACGAGCTCGACCTTCCTCGAATTCGAGGGAGCCGTTGTCTCTGAGGAAGAGGAAGGCCACGAGAGCGAGGTGTTCGTGGAGCTGGGTTCGAGAGGGTTGAGGAAACCGGGGGCCCTCGCCGGGTCCAGTCTTTACGCCGGCCGCCGTCCCGCCCCCGTAGGTGAGGCTAACGCCCGTCGAGGCCGCGG
Organism: Chrysopogon serrulatus; assembly: GCA_015844335.1. Lineage (NCBI taxonomy): Eukaryota > Viridiplantae > Streptophyta > Magnoliopsida > Poales > Poaceae > Chrysopogon > Chrysopogon serrulatus. The sequence continues at coordinate 23,269 of JADLZL010008143.1, read as the reverse complement.
CCGTTGACGCCAAGACGGCGGGCGGGCCGATGCCCCCTCAAGAGGTTTCTGGTGGGCGGTGTGCCCGTAAAGAATTATGTTAGTTGTTTGAAGCATCTCGTGCTTATGGCCCATCGTGACCTCGCTTTTGTGATGGTATTTCCGCCATTTTTCGCACTCTTTTTTTATCTCAATGCACACTTCGGTTGGAGTCTTGCGAGACTATTTCAAATTTAGGGGCCGTTCCTTAGTCGAGAGGCGAGTAGAAGTACCGTAGCGCACGGGCGTAGGTGACCTCACGGCTCTGCCGGATCTGAAATTTGGAGCAACCCTCTCACAATGCCTAAGGTTTTCCCTTGGCCGAGGGTGGCAAGTAGAGGTACCGCAGCAAGACGGGCGAAGCCTACCTGACCTTACAAAATTCGTCCTAGCCTTGGGATAACTACCCTTAGGTACTCTTTCCTAAGTGCTCGAGACCTTGGGTACGAAAAATTTGAAAAAAACAACCGATGAAAATGAGAAGTGTTTTGGGGTGCCTTTCAGGAGGGGGTTCCCCCCTTTCTAGCCCCCGAGGGAGGCCTCGGTTTTGGTAGATCAAAACTAAGTCTCACCGACCCTTTTTGGGAATGTTGTTGTGATCAAGTCCCGAGCCCCCGAGGGCCTTGGATGTGCGTTACGTTTACGAAAAAATGAACAAGTGCTAGCAGCTTTTCATTTCTCTAGAAAAGAGCATACGGTACAAAAGCATGTACAAAACATGGAAATTTTAAGGGTAGAAGCGACGTAGCTGTTGTATGTTCCAAACGTTGTTGAGGATTTGGCCGCCCCTCGCTCGGGTGAGCTTGTAGGTGCCCGGCTTGAGAACATCGGCGATGATGTAAGGTCCTTCCCATGGCGGCGCGTGAGCTTGTGGCGGCCTCGGGTTGTCCCGGGCGAAGACGTAGCACCAAGTCGCCTCCCTAAGGTCTCGACCCGACCCGCCGGTCGTGATAGCGCCGAGAGATTGCCGTATCTAGGCCGAGTGCAGCAGGCGGTGTCCCTTGCTTCCTCGAGCATATCCAATAATCTTCCCGAGCCGCCTGGGTGCGCCGCTTCGTCAGGGCCTTGAGCCTCTGAGAGCCGAACTCCGTGTCGGTGGGGGGAGAATGGCCTCGGAGCCGCATACACCAGAAGAAAGGCGTGAACCCCCGTGGCCCTACTGGTCGCCGTTCTTAAGCTCCAAAGAACCGGGGGAGCCCTCGAGCCACCTTTTGCTGAATTTGTCAAGCTTATTGAAGATCCGAGGCTTGAGTCCCTACAAAATCATACCATTGGCACGTTCTACCCGCCCATTCATCAGGGATGAGCGACGCCAGACTAGACAATGCGTATCCGTGTCTGGCCACGGTCCCTAACTTCTTCCCCGTGAACCGGGTGCCGTGGTCGGTGATGATGGAGTTTGGGACCCCAAAGCGGTGGATGATGTCGGTGAAGAAGAACAAAGACCGCCGCTCGGATCGGATGTTGGTGACGGGCGTGCCTCAATCCACTTGGAGAACTTGTCGATGGCGACTAGCAAGCCTGGGTGAAGCCCCCGGGCGCCTTCTTGAGTGGTCCGGCTGAGGTCGAGTCCCCACACGGCGAATGGCCAAGTGATGGGGATAGTCCGGAGTGCCTAGGCCTAAAAGGTGCCCGGGCGAGCGTAGTACTAGCAACCTTCGCAGTGCGCACCACATGAGTGGCGCCGGCGACCGCGGGGCCAATAAAAGCCCCCGCCGAAAAGCATTGCCGACGAGGGTACGGGGAGCGGCGTGGTGGCCACATACACCGGCATGGATCTTGGGGACTAGCTTTTAGCCCTTCCTCGGTGGAGATGCACCACCGCAGACCTCGAGGGGCTTCGCTTGTAGAGCTCATCCTCTATTACGACAAAGGACTTTGCTCTCCCTTGCGGCGCGCCGACTCTGGTTGAAGTCCTCGGGGAGCACCCCTGATGATCCAATTGAGGTATGGCTTCCTCCAATCTTGCCTAGGCTCGGCCGGGGCCCTCCCTCGCCAAGCCCATGACCTCGACGCCGGGCCGCCCCGGGTGCCTCGGCCTCGGGGGTTGTAGCCCCGAGGGGGTCGGGCTTGTCGCCCGCCGCCGTGCCTTGGCCTTCGGCGACGCAGGGGGCCACAAGGTCTTTTGGTGAAGACGTCCGGGGGACGGGGCCCTCCCTACCGCTATTTTGGTGAGCTCGTCGGTGGCTTCGCTTGCACCTACGGGCGACGTGGTTGAGCTCGAGGTCGTTGAACTTGTCTTCCATGGCACGCACGGCCTTGCAAAGATGCGCCCATCTTTGGGTCGTGGGGCAGCTCGAGTCCTTCATAACTTGGTCGATGACGAGTTGCGAGTCCCTCGCACGCCGAGGCGCTTGACGCAGAGCTCGGTGGTGATCTTTAAGCCGCTGAGGAGGCCCTCATATTTTGCCATGTTATTTGAAGCAGGAAATAGAGCCGACCACGTATCACATGTGTACCCCGAGGGGTGAGACAAAGAGGAGGCCGGGCGCCGGCCTTAATCGAGACCCGTCAAGCACATGGTCTAGCATTCCGCCTCGAATCCGAGGCGGTGGAAGCCGGGTGTCACCCACCCGCGAGGAAATCTGCCAAGACCTCGAGACTTGATGGCCTTCCTTGGCTCGTAGGAGAGAGTCTCTCCCATGAGCTCGACGGACCACTTGGCGACCCGCCCCGAGACTTCCCTGCTTCGAGGATCTCCCCCAACGGAAGGAGGAGACCACCGCCACCGGGTGGGCGCCGAAGTAGTGCCGAGCTTGCGCCGAGTCGTGACCACGGCGCCGAGTAGCTTCTAGATCTCGCGGGTAGCGGATCTTGGTCTCGGACAAAGACTCGCCGATGAAGTAAATCGCCTTTTGATTGGCGGCGTGGCGTGGCCTTCTTCCCCTGCTTTTCGACAACGATGGCCTTGCTAACCACTTGGGTCGCCGCAGCAATGACGCATGTGAGGAGGGGCTCTCCTTCACCGAGGGACCAAGATCGAGGCACCGGGTAAGGGCAGCTTTGAGCTTTGTCGAGAGCCTCCCCGGGCCTCGGGCCGGTCCGTAAGAAGCGCCCGTTTTCCTCGAGGCGGCATGTAAGCGCCCCTTCACCGAGGCGTGAGATGAAGCTTTTTTGCTAAGAGCCGCAAGGTATATATGACCCGTTGTACCCCTTTAAATCCTTGATAGCCTCCCATGCCGGTCACGGCAAAACCCCGAGGTAGCCGGGCCGGATCGCCGGGGCTCTCGGGACCCATGCGCGCGGGCGGTGTCTGCTGCCCCGGCCCGTGGGCCGATGTGCTGGGATCTTGAGGCGTTGCGCCGCCGCAGCCGCCTTTGCGCGCGCCATGGTTGCGGTCGTCCGCCGCCGCCGCTGCCGCTTGCCGCGCCCGCATCACCGATCTCCATGTGAAAGCACTCGCGGTTGGGTCGCATATGTCGCCCGGCGAACCGAAGTCGGGATATCCGGCGCGTACGCATGCGCCGGGTATACACTGCGGGCCTGCGGGCTCCGTGTAGCGCTGTATTGTATGGACGTAGCGGGACCCGAGGTAGTCTACTCCCTGCCCACCTAGTTTGGTGCTCCTCGAGGCCGGGGTAGGACGCGCCGTGATCGATGTGTCCAAATCCTGGTTGAAGCGCCAGCTTGGTGGCCGGGAGCTCACCATAGGCCCCCTTGCTGGTGGAGACCAACGACGCCACACGTGAGGCGGTGGTGGTAAGGCCGAACGGCGGTGGTGGAGGAGCCGGTCACAGGCGCAGGGCGGCCTACGCCACCTAAATGCAACGCGCGCATCCTCCTCCAGTCCCTAGCGGCGCGACGCTACCCGGCCGCACGGCGGGCATGTGCGCTACTGCGCCCCGGCCGGCCCGTGATTTCGGCCGCAGGAGCCTCGTCGAGACTCCCCGGTCCTCGGACGGAAGAGCTCCATGTCGCATCGGGTGCCCAAATGACACGAACTCGAGATCCCCGAACCGATCACGTGCCCAGCCTCCAAAGGCGTGCCGAGGAAAGTTAAAGTCGAAATGCCCCGAGACATCTCGTGGGCGGTTGCTGGCCATTCCGGAGTTTTGGCGGAAGAGGAGCGAAAACACGCACACCCCCCTACCCGCGCCGCCAACCGCCGGTGCTAAAATTGGCGGTCCTAGTACCAACAAGTGAATTTGTGGTGCGTGTCCCCTACATCCTAAGGTGTGCAAGAAGGGCACAAGGAAGGCTTGTATTATCTTGCACCTAAATGCTTGTAGGTAAGGTGTACAAGCGAGTGGAGAGAGGGAACCGTCCCAAGTCTCGTGGAATGATCGTGGCAAATGCTAGTATGGTGCTTGTGTGCAAGTGCTCTTGGTTGCTTGTGTGTATCTGCCAAGAAGGGCCCGGTCCTCCCTTTTATAGCCGCAAGGGGAGGGTAGGGCTGATAGAGAGTGCTCGTGTACATGGAAGAGGCCGCGAGCGCCTCCCCTTCCTTGATCCGAGGCCCTGAGCCCGCCACCTTCCTATGCCGAGGTCCCAAGTCGGCCGGCACCGTAGAGCATGTTCACAAATTGGGGGAGTCGTGCCCCCTTGTTCTCGACAACGGAGAGGACGGGCCGTCCCCGTGAGAAGTGATGGAGAAGCTGTGGGAGATGTATTCGACCTCCGCGATCGATCACCGTAGTTTTGACTCGCTTCCGAGGCCTCGAGGGCCTTGAGCTCGGCCGGCCAGACGCTGGACGGTTGGCACAGGAGAGAGCCGGCCATCGGGGTAATCGCTGCCCATCCCGGCCTCGAAAACCAGAGGGACTGTTGTTTGACAAGCGTCCCCGGCCGACCGGACTCCCCTGCATCGAGGATGACACCGATGACGGTCCCCGGTGGGCGACCACCGCCTTGAAGCTTCGGGCGACTTGACCCGCGTAGCGGTTAGGGCAAAGATGTTTCCCACACAAGGCAGTGCATGGCCTCCACCGGGAGGATAACGTAATCATGAGCGCGGTGAGGATTGTGATGGGACGGCTCTTATCCCTCGCCAAGGGATAACGCCACCGACGGCACCGCGGAAGGCGGGCGAATATACGCCAAGTCGAGGCCCGGTCTGTCCCGGAAGTGGCGCCCTAAGGCATCGGGGGCTCGGCACGGAAAGTGGGCGTGCTCGAGGTTGTGGCCTTGGGTTAGGTTCCCGTACAAGCGTCTTTCTAGTGGAGAGGAACCCCCGTCCCCCCGAGGGCCTCTGGGAGTGCGACTGGCTTAAAGGGTGCTTGTCTCGAGTATGGTGGGCTTGTGTGCAAGTGTTTTGGCCTGTTTGTGGTGTATTTTCGCACTATGATTGCCCAATGCTTATATGCACAGGCATCCGGAGGAGTCCTCCTTTATGGAGTGTTCCGCAAGGGGCCGGTAGGCTGATAGAGAGTGCCGGGTGCCCCCGAAACATGGAAGGGGTGGATACTTAATAATTAGTTTTTTCGAACATCCCTTCCTTGATCCACGAAGGCCAACATGGCTAGATCCGTGAGTTTAGGCCTGCCCGTGGCCCCGCTCGCTAGGGGTTAATTTGCCGAGGGCATTCCATTCCTAAGGTGCCGAGGTGGGGCCCGATCCCGTCCTCCTCCGGTTCGCTGGGTGCACTCCCAGCATGATCCCCCTAACTCGCCTCCGCCTCGGGACAGCATGGGTATGGGACGGTTGCCATGAGACCCGGGATGAGACGGTCCGAGCCATCCCCGACTGGTGGCTTTGATGGAGAAGCCGAACCCACTAGTGGGCAGGCCCTCCCAACCCCAGATGACCAGTAAATGGGCCGTCACCCCTGGAGCTCCTTCATAGGGGGGGAGCCTCACGGTTCATCCTTCCGCCCCTTGTGGTGCGCCCAGAGGTGCCTTTCTGGAAGGCCCGCCCGACGCCGCGCCGCCGCCAAGGTAGAGAAGTGGCGGGCCCCACGTCCCAAGGTTATGCGGCCGCTGCTTGCCAGGTCCCACGCAGACGGGACGGGGCGTGCGCCGCTACGGCTGCCACTGCGGGCCACGCTGGGGCGCCGTGGCCCCTGTGCTCCGTGAGCCGATCTCCCCGTGGGGGATAACCCTCGCGACGTATGCAGTATTTTCCTAACCCCATGTGGCCGTGGTCGCCGCGCGCGCCCGCCTCCGTGTTCGTGGGAACGCAATCGGAGATACGCGAGATACGATGCCGGTAGGTGAATCCGCAAGGGTCTTACCGGTATAAATACTGGGCGGTGGCGGCCGCCGGCCCCCTTCCTCGCTTTTTCCGCCATTGCCTCGCTTGCCGCCGCTGCCGCTGAGTCTCGCTTGAGCACCGCCGAGAGAGGAGGAGGAAGAAAAGGGGAGAGTTAACCTGCCGCTGGTAGTCGCCCATTTCAGCCCCGCTTTCCCGATGGCGCCATGGTCGAGACTGCCGGCACGCGAGGATCGATCGATCACCGTAGCTTTGACCGCTTCAGCCTCGAGGCCCTGAGGGCCTCGAGCCCGCCGCCGCGACGCTGTGGACGGGTTGGCACAGAGAGCCGCCATCGGTAATCGCTGCCTATCCCGGCTCGAAAAACCTGTGAGGGACTGTTGTTTGACAAGCTGGCCCCGCCGACCTCGACTCGCATTTCAAGGATGACACTGGATGACGGGTCTCGGTGTGGCGACCACCCTCCCAAGCTTGGCGACTTGACCTCGCGAAAGGTTAGGCAGCAAAGACCCCCCCTGCCAGGCGGGCATGGCCTCCTCAGGGGAGGATAACGTGAATCATGGCGGAGTGAGGGTTGTGATGGGGCGGCTCTTATCCCCTCGCCAAGGGATAACTTGATCGACGCGACCGTTTAATGGGAAGGCGGGCGGCGAGATATACGTCAAATCGAGGCCCCGGTCTGTCAGGGAAGTGGGCGCCGCCCCGGCCGAGGCCTAGGCGCTCGTCGGAGGGGCGCCGTCCGGAAGTGAGGCGTCGTTAGGCGTGCCCGAGGGCTCGGATGAGGGCTCGAGTTAGCGCCCGTCCGGGCTCCTCGGTAAGGGCTCGGTCGGTCGGAATGTTAGTGCCTGTCAGAGGTGTAACACCCCTCGGTGTTACTTAATCTAAACTTGTCATGTCATCATCATCATTGCATAAGCATTCATGATTAGAAAACCCTAATGTAAATGGCTAAAATGAGTTTACAATTTTAGGGTTTGTTTGAGCTCCCTTATATCACATGTGTATGTGGTCATCATTTAAATTCCATTCATATGTTTTATTCTTGTTTATGAAAAGCAACCAACTAAAACTAATCTTGATGTTTGCAAGTGCTTGGCTAACTCTGACTCACACCTCAAACATATTTTCTAAGTCAAATAATACAAAAGAAAGAATCAAATTTGAAGTTGGAATTCAAACTCCAAAACCCTAACTCCAGAAGTCAAGTGTTGGGATTTGAATTTCAAGTTCACTTTTAAGGAGCTAACCATAATTAATTTTGCAAATAAAAGTTGCCAACCTTTGGTACCGTTTCAAAGTATGAACTTTGTACTTTGAAAATGTGCCATTGGCTGGGTTTGAAAAAATACCACAACACCATTAATTAATTGCCCAAAAGTTCAATTTGAAAATCCTTTTCAAAAGCTGAAATTCAAAAAGCCTTTTTGCCCCCTTTTCTCAATTTCATCTCAAAATATTCAAAATTTGGGAAAACTCCAAAAAATACAGTTTGTGCATATTTTTGAGCTCTACAAGTTTGGTATATAAAGTTTTTTCAAGTTTTTGAATAAAATTTGAAATAATTTCAAAAGTTCTTTAAATTGGGATTTGTCCCCTTTTGATTTTTAAACTCCAATTCAAAACTTATTCAGTTTCATGAAAAACTTTCTTAATAAAAATTGTAGATCATGAAAAAATGGAACAACTTTTATTTTTAGAGATTTTCATCTTTTATTCAAAATTTAAAAGTAATTTTGAAATCCTAAAACATAGAATTTGAACTTAGTTTCAAATTTGAAATGCAATTTCAAAACTATTTGGATTCTGACAAAACTTCTTTAACCAAAGTTGTAGAGCACAAAATTTTGAGCAATCTGTATTTTGGAAGATTTTTGAGTTTAGTTCAACTTTTGAGAGTAATTTGAAAAAGAAAAACAGAAAAGATCTACTCTTCTGATTAGCAAGCAACAAAGGATGACACCTTGCTCATGCCCATGCCGGTAGGCCGTCCGACGCCGCCGTCGCTGTTCTCGGTCATTCCCCGGGTTTGCGCGTGACCAACCACCTAGATGAAGTCGTGAAGGTCCCAAAGTAGCTCCACGATCCATTCTTGCCCTATAAAAGGTGATTGCGGGCCGCCAATTCTCCTTTTCTTCTTCCTCACCGTCGCCGCCGATCTCTCTGTGCCCATGAAATTCCGCGGCCATCACCACATCTCTGGTCCAATTGCTCTTGTCCGTAGCTTCTCAACCTTGTTGCGCACCCACCCAACCAAATCGGAGCTCTTGACATCACTGGAGCCGGTTGTTGGTCGCCTTCTTCCTCGCGGCCAGGCCCGAGCCGCCGAGAGTCCCTCTGCCGCGGTCAGAGCAGTACCGTGCCTCGCAAGTCGACCTTCCACTCGTCTTAGCTTCTTCTTTGTTCAGCGATCATCATCGATCCATCCTTTTTCCGCAGCCGACGCGTGAAGCCTTCGAGCGTCGTCGTCTTCCTCGGTCCACGCCCGCCCGCCCGGTCATCGTCGGCGATCTTCTTCCGTCCCGCCCCGAGTCGCCCGTCACCTTGTTTCAAGTCAAGGTGAGCTCCTCGAGCTAATCCCACCGTCGAATTTAACCCTATCGCGTTGCATCAACCGGAACATCGTCGCTCAAACGGCGCCGCCGTGAGCCGTAGCGTCGTCAACGCCCCGCGGCCCATTTGCGTGCATACTCGATGGTCGCCTAGGGTCGTGTAGTACCTTGTTGCGTTCGTTTTGAGGGAGAGGAATCTGCTGGCGTAGTTAGCTGCATCGGAGAAGCCATCGCCGGCGAGAACCGCCGACGCAGCCGCGCCGTCGTCTGTCTCCGTCCTGGAGAAAAGAATAGGAGAAGAGAGGGGGCGACATGATGGCCCCGCTTGTCGGCCGAGCCGGAGGGGGGAAAGGGAGCAGGCCGCACGCACGCCGCTGGAGCTCAGCTGGGCTGGGCCGCATGCTGCACTGTGCGGGCCAACGGGCCGCACAGTGGCCCGCAAAAGGAGGGTTTTGCTTTTCCCTTTTCTTTATTTGATTTTAAATGCTGCTTTTTCATATTCTCATAATGATTTACTTTGGGCAGATAAAAATATGAAAAAATATGTTCTGTGATCCTTGAGTGATACTCTACACCAAAAAAAATACTAACTTTGGTTTTCTAATAAATTTTATCTGTGCTAAAAATTGCTCTTTTAATTAATAAATGCCACTTCCATGATTTTTAATAATTAAAATATAAGTCCAAAAATCATGAAATTTGTTTTGTGTGCTAATTAGATAATAATTATCTTAATTATGAAGTTTGATCATGTTTTGACTAATTTTTGTATTATGCTTATTTAATACCTTAGTTAATTAATGTTTAATTAAGTAATTCTTTGATCAATTTGGGTTTAATTAATGCCTAGTTAGCAAGTTAATTAGTGGCTTTCAACAACTGTAAAAATAGTTAATAAATTAGTAATCAACCTTAATCACTATTAAGGTTGCTTGATTTTGGGATTGAGTGATGACCCTAGGTCATTAACCCTAATGACCTTCGGCATTTTATGTTGATTGCGTACCGTTAGTCCGTCGTCATCGACGCTAGCTATACTTCCTTAGTGCAACTATACCGTGAAGGAAAGTTGTACTCAAAATAGGTTAACAATCGTTGCATCATTATCGCATGCTCTTTTTATTACTGCATCGTAATCATGCATTCCACTCGTGTAGTAGGCCGCCTGCCTCGTGAGGGAGTTAATTCAACTCCAATTCTTGAAGAAAGTGATCATCGTGAGAAGGTGGGGTCCGATCTCGGTGATTGGGTAGTTGCTCCTAACTTCGTCGAGTCCCAAGGCAAGCCCCGGATGCATTTAAATAATTCCTTGTATTTCAAAAGCTTTATATTTTATGTTCCCGAGATGATGCATTAGGTGTTAGGAGTTGTGTGATATCCTACTTTGATGCATTTACCGTACCTTGATACATTATCCTGGATACCTGCTTTGATTTCGAAATACTTAGTATACGCTTAGCCTTGCTACTAGTGTAGGGGTTTTGAGCAACTGTTTTCAAAAGTGTGATAACAATACCCTCTGAAGGGAAGTTACGAAAACCTGATGTTGCTTGTCATTTATCCTTGTTCCGACGGGGTCAAAGGTACACTACAAGAGCATGATGATGAGTAAATCGAGATGCCGGTGGAGTGACTTGCATCAGGATGGGCTAGTGCCCTGGTGTAGTGTCGTCCACTTGTGTCGGTTAAGGACCGTCCGTTGTGGTGATCCTGTGGTCAAGAAGGTTATTGGATAGTACTAGTCGCATGCTAATGGCGGTAAGCTCCCTTGTACTATCCACGACGAGAACGGACAACCGGGACGAGCGTAGCGTGTACCCATCCTACGGGGCCATCGTGGAAGGGGACCGCGGCGTAGGGAGATGGTGTACTGTACCTCGTGGCTAGGACCTGTTCTGGCCGGGAGAAATGCAAGTGTGAGTTGATGTATGGAAGATGTTCGGTCCTGCATACATCGTGTGGCTAGGAAGCCCCAGCTGGGTATATTAAGCGATTCGGATCGTCGTCACTCCACGATATGGGAGACTTGACCAAGCGTCGGCATCGTAGTAATGATGGAAGTTGTGAGATTGAGAAGTTTTGAATCCGTTACATGTTTGACAAGTGATTGTTATAGTAAAGTAAGGGACCGGCTTAGTCTCTTTTTTGCAAAGGTGTCATTTGATCTTGCTAAAGCCTTACCTTGATTCCTATTAGCCAAGATTCATGAGTCTTCTCCCCAATTTTTGGTCGGGTAAGTCCTGCGGAGTACTTTTTGTACTCGGGGTTTGTTTAACCCGTTGCGGGTTGACCGTCTTGAACAAGAGTGCTATGGCCCTTGTTGCATGACGGTCGTTGATGAAGTGTCCGATGAGGAATAGATTGTGTGGCCCGTGGGGCGGGGCACTTTCGTTGTGTGGCTTGTAATAAAGTTAAGTAATGATACTTCCGCTGTTATGTAATAAGAATACTCTGGTTTGTATAAGTTTTACAAAAAGTTTGTAAATTAAGTTATTGTAAGTCTTCCGCTACTCCGTATTTTGTATGAAAACTATTGTAATACTTTGTGATGTCTCTATAAGTATCGATCCCGAGGAATTGTAGTTTATCGGGGTTCACCCGATAGAACATTCCCGAAGTTATGTGGTACACAAGTATGGGTGACAGAGGTCTTGGGGACAATGTCAGGTGCTTGTGGGCCATATAATTTAGAAGGTTCTGCCACACGAGGCCCCGGCGGGGGAGGCTCGGTCGGGTCGGAATGTTAGTGCCCGTCCGAGACCCCGGCGGGGGAGGCTCGGACGGGATGGTGAGTAGTGTCTTTGGGCCTTGGCAAATCGTGTTTTGCTACTGTGTGGCCTGGTTTTGTGTTCGTTGGGCCCCGATTGTTTGGAGGATCCTTATTTTGGTACCCGACACTTAGAGATAAGAATAAAAATTATCTAAATATATTTTAGTACCAAATATAAACTTAAATTTAATTAGTCTAGCAAAATAAATTGCCTAAACATACTATCAAACTGGGATCAAATTTGGTTGTCAACAGTGCTCACGGAGTTAGTCCTGTGTAACAAACACCTTGTAATGGTGTTTTGTTCTCTCGTAGCATTTAAGGAACAAATTATCTATATTCATGGCAATCAAGCGAATGAGGCTCGTGCATACAACGATAATGACAATTAGAGGATAAAAAAAATCTGAATAGATGGTAGTGAAGGAAGTCTAATTTTGGATGGCAATGAAGGGGTTGTTATAAGTTTCAATGGCAACGAGGGAATTCTGTCTTTGATTAACTAGCGCATGCTTATGTTATACTTCCTCCATCCTAAATTATAAGACGTTTGACTTACTCTAAATTTGACCACTCCTTGTTTTATTCAAATTTTTTTTTGCAAATATAGCCAAATTTAAATTATTCTTACAGAACTATCATTAATAAAACAAGCCACGACAAAAAAATTTTGTAAAAAATTTTAAATAAGACGAGTTTTGTAAAAAAAATTTTAAATAAGACGCTTAGTATGGATGAAAACAAACTTACCATATTTGTTTTCATATTTTTGTCAAAAAAATCAAATGTATTATATCGACATCATAAATATGCATTTGGGACACGGAGATGTTGAATGTTCGCTGGATACGAACGGATAAAAAACCCTCCCACGGTCTCAAATACGATCGAAAAATATCCGCACCAAAAAGCAAAAAGCAAAGCTTCTTTCGGTTCGATCGTGACGTATTTGTTACCTGCAAGCCATGCAAACTTCTGACTTAAGTGCTCAGGCTTCGTACATACGTACATAGCTAGTACTACCCTACCCAAAAGAGTAAGGATGAGTTCTTTTACGGACAATCTTAATAGAAGTTAAGTTGACAAAATATATAAATAAAGAGAGATGATAAAATTTTCATAGCATGAAATGAGTTTTATGAGAGATGAAACTTATTTATACTGTTTTTTTTGATACCTACTCCCTCCGTCCCTAAAAAGAGTATCATCGCGCTTCTAGAAAAACAACTGTCAGCAATTTTAATAAATAATAAATATCATCGATTAGTATCATAATTAATATTATCGAAAAGATCTTTTAGATCTAGTTTTTAACAAAATTATTTGGAGATATAAATATGACACGTATTTTCTACAAATCAAGTCAAACTTATGACACGCACCCGATGACACTCTTTTTAGGGATGGAGAGATGGAGAGAGTAGGGGTCTTGAAAATAGGGGCGAAGGTGGCTGCCACACCTTGTGTCTACCACATGTACCTTTTAGTACTATTTGTTGCTCTTTTGGTTTCTATGTTGCTACTCGTAGAAAAGGTCTCTAGATAATCAAAACAAAACAACAACAGGGCCTAGGCAGTAGTGCACACAGCATAAAACGTCTCTCCAGTACCTCTAACTATGATTGTTGGCAGATGGAATTGTGGTATGCTTTGATCCGCCACACCTCAAGTTTAATTCGTCCTCCACCTAAAAACATATGGAATCTCCATTAAGACGTCTAAGAGAGAAGAAAGGTGGGTACATTCTCTTCTTTTTCTTTGGTGGTCCAAAGTTTTTGTTTTATGACCACTGCATGCGTGCAGTATATGATTGACTGTGAAGATTTACTTAATTTTAAACCTAAAATAATTATGACCTGCATTATTGTTTATTTAACGGGCAGTCTTTTTTTTTCCTTTTTGATATGGAAATTGGTGGACGGTTGATGATTTAAGGAACTCCTGTTGGAAACAGGAAGCCGTGAAGAACTCTATGAACCGATAAAGCATCTTGCTACAGGACCTGCTCAGATTGATTAGACGTACGCTCTACTACAATAATCTAGAGCTATAAGTCGTAGTCGGCATTTTATTTTATCTTTCTTGGACCTAAGTCCAGATGCATGGGCCTGCTGCAAGCATTTGAGCAACAACACGTATGATATTGTGTTTGTAACTTTAGGATTTGTGCTCTCTCTAAAAGGGGAAAACTATGAATGCATGGCGTGTTAAAAATCATACATATTGTAGTAATCGATAATTAAATCTCACATCTAACGAGATAATAAAGATTTAAAGTTATCTATACAATATATCTCTTGGATAAATAACACATATCCGATGGATTTTTTTAAAAAAAAATCAAGTGGCATTTTCGGTGGTATTAGTCGGCAAAGAGGACATAGCTGGCTTGCGTTTAAGCAAGTCGATATCGATATTTAGTTACCCTTGCATGCATTATTGTGGGATAATAATGTACGAGGGTCCCTTAAGCCTCAAATGGATCGCGCTGGCAGCAAAGCAAACAACGTGCATGCATGTACATACAAGTACGTGCATGTTAGGTGCTGCAGCATTTGAGTACACATTATTGATCAGGCTTTGAAAGCACTTACAACCACTATTGTCATGGCATCGTCATGCAAGAGGGGGAGACTACATTACTGCATATATATACTATACAATCTTAATAATCCATATCCAATTAGAAGTTTTTGCACGTCAATGTATACACTGCATGCTACAATCCCTTGTACGTGTGCGTGCACGTACACGGATTGGCGCGCAAAAATTTAAAACCCTGTACTTTGTAACGTACTTTTGGCCGTAGCTTGTCCATTATATGGGTACTAGGAAATATGCCCGTGCGTTGCAACGAAAAACACAAATTATCATAGGACGTTCGTGTTAATGAGAATGAAATAGCTTTTTTATTAGATTTAGTTTAATTGAGATGGAACCAATCTTAAAATTTTCTTTAGAAAATGAGATCTATCATAAATGCTAGAGCAATAAAAGACTAATTACATATGAGAAATTGGCAAGAGTTTAGCTCAATTAAATAGAAGGCTCAACAAACTTTCATTTGCTCTCGGCAACTACTATCACATTGCTCTTAGCAGTGTGCAAACTGTGGTATAAAAAGTCTAAAAAAACTTGAAAGCTCATTTGTAAATACCTGAACCTGTCGTTCAGCTCTGTATGACTGTCATTAGGATGTGGAACTCTAAACGCGACACCCTAACGGCATAGCCGACGATTGGATCAGATGATACGTTTCTCTGATTAGTGTTGTGGCCCCCAAGCTTCCTAAAGACCCTGGACAGTTCCGAGCATGTTACGGTATTGACGTGCAGCGTTGGATCGCATTAGACGGATGATGTTTGTGTCGAGTCGGAAGCGGGTGCAGTGGGCTGACCACCGCTATCGCCTCCCGCCGCTTAATTTCTCATCATGATGCTCAGCCTCTCCAACTCCAGCACCGACTCCGTTGAGCACCACGGCAACCTCCCACGCCAGTGATCAGCAATGGCGTCTCCGGCGTCCGTACACCCAGGCACCCCACTTTAGCATCCCCAACGGCTACCGCCTCCTACTCCTCGGTGCCCACAACCAAAGTACCTTTCCATGACGATGCCATGCAACTGGTGCAGAAGATCTTATGTGACTTGTGTCCACGGATGCGCCTCACGCCAACATCGTCGAGTTCACGTGGAGATAATGGTGAAGACGTTGGAGCTAGGCCCGTGTGGCGCCAACCTGACCTGCCTGCACGATCTGATCTGCTGTTCTATCTGCTAATCATGGTCATCCTCGGCGTGCTCACGGGCCTCATGTGCATCTTTGACGTCACAACAGCTGCCGTCACGTTGTTGATATAAGGCAAGGAGAAGTGCAACTTCGACGGACGGCGGTGTGTCTGTGCAACCGAAGTGCATGCACAACTGACCCCCGCGGGCTGGAATTTATGAGAAAAAATAATTTCTACTCACAGGAGGGGAGGGAAAATAATCTCACGGACGGGAATAGAGTTTGTCTCCATCTTCACGGAGAAGCAGAGCACGACACGGAAGGGGAATTTTCTCTCAGGGAAAAAAAAATCAAAGTTTCAGATTCTGAGTTTTGTAGAAAAATATAAAGAACAGAAATTTTATCTCACGGATTTGGACAAGGGGTTAAGGAAAAAAATAAAGAACATGAAAATGAAATAGAAGACGAAGAGCTCTAACATATACCGATATAATTCATACTCTTTTTTTTGTTCGGATTATGATTAGAATTTCTATTCTAGTTTACTTAAGATCGAATTGATGTAATCTAATTGGATAAGACCTCAATAAGTCCTGAACGGGAGGGAGGAGCAATGGCTGATTTTCCAAAAATTTTGGAATAAACCGAAGATACATAATCGTATCAACTTTGAATATATCTTATTAAACTAGTCCATCAACCCATGCTCCGCATTTTTAAGAAATGTATCATTTGATATATCTAACAATAAATAATTTTTTTACTAAATTGTATATTTTTGTTGTGTTTATTTTCTATAAAATAGATGTAATAAACACTTCATAATCTATATCAATTATTACAAACTTATTAATTACTTTTTTTTTTTTTTTTTTTTGCATTGATTTATTTGTTTTTCATCCATTTATATTTTTACTTTCTATTAGATTGAAACCTTGGAATTAACCGTAACGGTCCTTACCCCATTATATATGTTATGAAGTCTTGAATCTAAATTATGATTTTTTTAAATTTTGTCTTATTAACTACTATATTTTTTTACCATCAAGTTAAAACTCTTGCACTTATAATGTATCTTTTATTAACTCTCCTATTTGCACTTTTTTAAAATAAGTACTTTAGGTCATAGAGTATGTTTTACTAAATAGCATAAACAATCATTTGAATCTTGCATCATGATACTTGAGATAAGTGATAGAGTTTGAATCTCCTATGTGTGTAGTAGTGTTAATCTCTAAATTTTATTAACTCTCCTATTTGCACTTTTTAAGATAAGTGCTTTAGGTCACGGAGTATGTTTACTAAATAGCATAAGCAATCATTTGAATCTTGCACTATGACACTTGAGATAAGTGATAGAGCTTGAATCTCCGATGTATGTAGCAGTGTTAATCTCTAAATTTTATTAACCCTCTTATTTACACTTTTTTTTAAAAAAGTACTTTAAGTCATAGAATACGTTTACTAAAAAACATAAGCAATCATTTGAATTTTACACCACGGCACTTGAGATAAGTGATAGAGCTTGAATCTTCAATATGTGTAGCAGTGTTAATCTCTAAATTTTATTAACTCTCCCGTTTGTACTTTTTAAAATAAATACTTTAGGTAATAGAGTATGTTTACTAAATAGCATACGTAACCATTTGAATCTTGCATCATGACACTTGAGATAAGTGATAGAGCTCGAATCTCCAATGTGTGTAGCAATGTTAATCTCTAAAGAATTTTAATAGCTAAGTCATATAACATTCTATTTTTAAGCTAAAGTACTCTATGACATACATCTATGCTTGGCACATCATGTATATTTATCACTAATGCATGCTGGCACTTCATATATGCTTACTTTAATCAAATATTAATATTAATAACACATATATGCTTTATGATTATTTAAATAATTTTAAATATAATTTTTTTTGATAATTTTTAGATGTAGATTTATAAGAATATTTAAACTTTTAAATAATAAGATAAAAATTGTGTTATCTAGATTATCTTTCATAATAAGAGCTATTTTCATTAATGGTAGTTTTGAAGAAAATTATTAATGGTGATTAGGTTAAATAAAATTGATGATCAAATATTTCAAATTTTTGTGAGAACTTTTAGGTTCTATATTTTGTTTTCTTATCGTATCTTGCAAGGACTAATGTGGAGGCTCCATTAGAGACATCTAATTTGACTTCTAGTATTTTTTATAGCGTAGTATGTTTTTAGATGAAAACCTAATATTAACATATATAAACTCTAGTTACATCACATTATGTGACTTCATTAATTATAATTAGTTTTTGAGTTTTAATTGACTTAAGTAGAAACTCCAATTATTTCATATTTTATTCAAAATTTATTTTTTAACTAAAAAGAGTTTAGGTCCTAGTAGTAAGTTGAAGCTCAGATTTTACTCTAGCATTATATTTGTTAAATTTGTTATAGAAATTATATTATCAATAGTGAAATGATATAATATTTCACTTAAAATATATAAAATTATTTAAAATAACAAACTATGAAATGAATTATCATGTAGCATTAACATAATTTAAAGTGAATTATCGATGTTATATTATTACTATGTAATTTGTGAATTAAATATTTTTGTTCTTTATAGGAAATTAAAAAATATTTATCATATATATATATATATATATATATATATATATATATTCGGTATACATGGTGAAACATAGCATATGGTTATTTTATGACCATAGAATTTTTAAGATTTATAAATTTATAAATATATATGTCTATGGATATCGATTTACCTTTTAATAAAAAATATTGGTGTTTACATGTAGAATTGAGTGATATTTTTATTCATCTTTTATAATGGCTTTTAGATACAAATGTAAAGGTAATACTTTATATTCTCTTTGATAACAACATGCATAGGTAGGTTGGATGTAAATTTAGGGCCGCTATTTTGTATTAACTTTCATAATTATAAAAATAGGTAATTAATATGTAAAATTAATATCATATATTTAAATTACCTTTTATAATGATAGATCGGGAATCTAAATATAAAGTTCTGAGGGTTGCGTTAAATCATTATTTCTAATAGCAAAAGGTGAGTAATTTAAATACAATGTGAGGGCTTTATTTTGATTTATTTATCATAATAGCAAAGTGCATAATTTAGATATAAATCTAGGGGCTATTTTAATTTACTTTTCATAATGATAAATGAATGTGGAAAATTTGTATATAAATTAGGGGGTTATGTTAAATTATTCTTCATAATGGCAGTGGTGGGTAATTTAAATACAAAATTAGGGGGTTACTTTATGTATTTTTCATAATGGCAGGTGGGTAATTTTTTTTATAAATTGCAATAGATCCGATGGCTATTATCAACTATGATGATTAGTGTCTACCAAATTAAAGGCTAGATGTTTCGATTATTGTGGGAATTTCTAGGATTTATCTTTTTTCTTAGCGTGTCGGGTGAGAATCAACGTGGTGCCTCCGTTGGAGCCTCTAATTAGTAATAGTAAGATCGGACTCTAGACATGAACAAAAAACGAATCGCATTACACGGTGACACGGATAGTCAAATAGTCAAAATCCAAAAGCCATGACTCAATACGTCTTGGAATCAGACTCTGTATCAATTATTGCAAGACATGAACTGTTCTAACTCGTATAACCATAGACCATATATCCGAGAGTTAGGAGGAAATGGACCAAAAAATTGATGAACCAAAAAACTGATGGACCAAAAAAATTGGTTGAAATTTTACCTCTTTATTATTAGGTAGAGATAGTACGTACTAGTATTTATGACTTATGAGTGAGCGCACCCAACGCTTACTACTACTTTTCGTAGCTGGTTCACGTGTCCTAAAGGGAGTAGGCGGAAAGGTGTACTATACCTATACTACTGGACCCAAGTACCCAACCCAACAAGGAACGCCAAGAAGTCGCGAACCACGACCGACGCCATGCAGACCGTACCTTCACATGATTAACGGGAGAGCGCGCGAGACATGGCCTGCATACGATGCCTCTCAGCATGTGGCCGGCTAGGCAAAGCTGCATGCATGCCGTTCCTTTGCGTTCAACCGGTTGATGATGATTCTCAATCGGTGGAGATAGATTACATCTGAGACACGGATGGACCTAGAAAAATATCTAGAGTTTTTTAACCTCCAGATAGGTTTAATCTCTCTTCAAGGTGCATTCATATAAAAAAAAATTCTAGGGGGCTCCATATGAGTCTAGCAGCCATAGTGGGGCTAGAGCCCCGATCCGTCCCTGATCCGAGAAGCTACAAGTGTACATGTGTGGATTATTGAATTGATCATCACAGGGACATTTGCTTCAGCCATGCATCTTCTGCAATTAGGAATGCAAGGTCCAAGGTAGGTTAATTTGTTCATGAACCCATAAATAGATTTAGTTTTTATAACTTTGCAATACTAAGGACATGTTTGGATCTATTAGCACTAAAAACTAAGTAGCTAATAGCTTATAGCTGCTAGTTTTAGCTAGCTAAGTTCTAGTAGGAGATCATTTGGATCCACCTGCTAGGGTGGTTGAATAGTTATTTGAATATGTATATATGAACCATTCCTTTCACCTTGTAATATAGCAAATTCAATCATTCAAATTTTGTAATCAAACATAAGGTATTCTAGAAGATATAAAATAGTTTGCATTAAATAGGAGCATAAATTTAGTAAGTATTATACCGTTACTTGCCATTTATCAACCAATCATCGTTAATTATTATGTTGAGGATAGTGTCTCTGATCTATTAGGAAATAAAGTGATGGGTTCATGTGTCTTTTGTGTTCTCTCTTAATTTGTCCTGAAGCCTTTAGAATATAATACACTATATTACAGGGAAGTATTAACAACCCCAAACCAGCTAATCAAACCAATGTTAGTAGTCCTCTAACTAATAATTAGTGGGTTTATTAGTAGGTGTGTTTGCATCCACTATTACTACGGGCATTTCTGATATACATAGCTAGTTATTAGTTAGGGAGAAATTAGTCCAAATTAGTTATTGGTTGGCTACTAGCTAGCTGGCTAACAACTAGTTGAAGATTTGGATAATAACCCACATATCATCACTGTCTCCTGTTTGGATGTATTAGAACTAATTTCGACTAGTTTTTTAACTATATATAGTGCTAATGGATCCAAACATGTATGCATGCATGCCAAAAACTCTATGCATATTTATGAACAATCCGTCTTGCATTCTTATTGACAATGCATAATCTAACGACGGAGACCATCTTCGGCCGCAGGCTAGCTTAGGCAAAGCTGGCAATAGCCGCATTGCTTTGGTCATCATATATATAGTTGCTTTGCCGGCCGTTAGTAGGTCTTAGAAGAAGAAGTAATAATAATAATAACAAGACCGGCCGTTGGCCGATGATATGCTTAGTTAGTCGTACGTGTGGCCGTACGTGCGTGTGTGGCTGCTAGCTCGCTGTACGTAGACTGGACCGACCGGATATTGATCGGACCATCAGGCCGGATCGAGCTCGAGTCGTTACTACTCGATCATCGTTACGTACGTTCTCTCTTTTTGTGCGTCGCGTCGTCGGCCAAAGTACGTACGTACCCTAGCTAAGCTAGCTAAACCGGCCGGCCGGCCTGGAGCGGTAGGCCGTACGTACGTGCGCGTGGGGGGGCCGTGGCGTCGTCGTCCGGTCGCCGTCCCGGCCGGCGGGTACAGTTCAACCACCCCTCACATCACATGCATGGCCGTCAAGTCTCCTCTCCGACGCTGCTGCCTCTGCAATGCACGCATATCCTCTAGCTACTGTACTAGCGTGTAGGGCCGATCGAGCGAGATCGTCGACGTACGTATAGTAACGTAGTAGCAACGTGCTACTAGCTACAGTACGTACTATACTAGTAGCTCCTCTCTCTAGAATCTAGACGATGCATATGGCCAAGCAGAGCTAGAAATGCGTATGTATATATACTAGGAGGGTACACGTGTGATGCCGCATGTGCAGTTGGTGGTCGTGCATGTGTGTTATAGTGAATTGGTGTTCTTATAGGCTTCGTTTATTTCTGGCGGTAATAGATCTGAATCTGTGTATATGATTGTGTCTTTTTTTCCTTGAACATGGTATGGTATAGCATGCATCATGCAAGCAAAGCAAGCATGCGTGCCGCACGCGCACGGGATGGATCGCCGGGCGTGTCGGGGCGTGGTAGACTCCTCCTAGGTAGCTTACGTCTAGCTACGTCCCATGACTTTAATTTGTAGTTCGTATACAGCGCGCGCGCGCGGCCGGGCGGCGGCGACG
Organism: Chrysopogon serrulatus; assembly: GCA_015844335.1. Taxonomy (NCBI): domain Eukaryota; kingdom Viridiplantae; phylum Streptophyta; class Magnoliopsida; order Poales; family Poaceae; genus Chrysopogon; species Chrysopogon serrulatus. Next base: position 1,769 of record JADLZL010008143.1, on the reverse strand, counting down.
TACGTGCACGTCGCAGCAGCCGCGCTGCTTGTAGCTGCCTGCTGCGCGCGGGGTGCAGTGCAGGCTGCCGCGCCGCCATCCCTCCGGGCTCCGGGCCGGCGGCCAACCGGGCCGCGCGAGCATGGATGCCCCATGCAGCATAACAGATCCACCGCCCCGGCCGGGCGGGCGCGCGAGAGCATGCATTAGTGGTGGTGCCTAATTAATTATCTAGGCCCATGAATGGTACACGTAGCTTTCTCGTAAATCCTTTTGACAGACGACACCGCTGAGACACACGTTATATCATCGAACTGTTTTCCTACTGAGTAATATAAAGACATGCAAACTTTTCCAGAAAAAAAAAAAAAAAAGAGGCCATGCATATAGTTCGGTTAGAAGATGAGGTTCCACATCACTGACTAATTAATTCCAGTACGACATAACATAATATATACATTTCGTTACGCACAGATATTTTTTGGTGCTCAATCATTCCTTATTAAACATATATAATATTGTGCATATATAATTCATTTGATGGAAAATTTTGATTTAATTTCTGATGATCAGTATACGTACGGCTCAGCTGGACCTCGTGATTATAATATTTTTTTACATATAATATAATCGATCGGTCCTTTTCGCTAACTCTAGCTAGATAGCTATGTACAGAATAGGCCATGTATATAATGGCCCATGGGGATGATGCTGTTTCCATCGCCATCAACATCATGCATGCATAGACGGTTAGCGTGGTGTGCCCGCCCGGCTCTAGGCGCTAGCTAAAGGAGCTACGTCGGACGACGACAGCGGTGGTGGCGCCGGCGATTAGCGGCATTGAGGATGCGCACAAGTCGACCGGACCCCGCCTTTAAAACTGGAACTGATAGATATACTATAGTACAATATATGCAGCAGCATTCAATGATGTAGGTACACATGGATGGGATCGGAGGGACGCGAGCGAGATGGCGATGCAGCTTACGTGCGTCTCGTCTTATGCAGACGTCCACGCGCACTGCCCGTACGGAATGCATGGTAATGTCGTAACCTTGCTTGCTAATCGTCGCATGCATGGGAGGTGTTGCTAGCGCCGTAGATGGATGAACGGGCAGCGCGCCGCGGTTTGTTTGGCTGTACACATGAATTCATCGTAATTCATGTGGTTTGGGAGGTATCTATCCCAAACCACATGGTTTGGCAGGTTTGGATATGTATCTGGCTGGCGCTGTTGGAGAGCGAATAGCTACCGGCATCCTCCTCCATCCTAGAATGGTGGGAATCTTGGCGACTGCAGTGGAGCGACAACTGTAGAACATGTGTCAATTTTCAATTTCTGTATTGGTAGCTTGGAGGTTGTGGAAAAAACGTAATGCGATGTCAGGTGTCAGCAATCCTAGGGCTACTAGCAACCATCAACAAGCACCAGGCAGAGTTGTGCGTTTGGGACAGCGCCAAAAACCTAGGTAGTTTGTTTCAACGAATAATAGGATAGCGGATTTCGGTTCATGGAAGGCCATGAGCTTAGTGGAAATTCTTTGGACCAACTATTCACTTCTCTTAATACAAAAACACGCAAGTCTTTTGCATAATCAAGAAAAAAAAAGCAATTTACCTCCAAACCACGTGGATTGTGATGGATTTGTGTGCAGTCAAACAAGACACTAAGAAGGCCCAGACACTTAAACAGGTTCACTGCTAGGAAATGGATCTTTACATGGCCGTATAAATAATATTATAATTGAGGCGGTACGGTACGTCTACGGTATAATAAGATCCATCGTTTA
>JADLZL010008141.1:0-58222 GCA_015844335.1 Chrysopogon serrulatus | reverse complement strand
AGACTAACCTAGGAGGAACTAGAATGTTTTTCTTTAAGATGAAGAGGAATATAAGCTTGATTATTGGGATGCATTGTACCTCTCATTTCTTTGGAAGCACAAAAATTACATTGAAAGGATCAATATGGCAAGAAGGGGAGGGAGGAGTGAATTGGATTAATCTTTTTTTTTTTTTTGCAAAATTAAAAACTATCGCTTAGCCTTTTAAGAACACGTCGATGTTGTCCCTCAAAAGCACCATGTGCTCCCTATGGATTGATTCCTTGCCACTTTCGGGCACGATGAATCACCCACAGCCATTTACACCATGAGTTGGGCCTCTCAAAATCACCATTGAGAGATCACCAAGTTCCCAATCACCAACAATCCATCTAGGTGGGTGATGTCGATCACCAAGAATAACAAGCACAAACGACTCTCACTTGACCTAACAAGCACAAATGATTCTAAGCATCCCTCAACTCCGTTGACACTTAGAACTAGTCGATCCTTAATCTCTGCATTCATACTATGAAAACCTAATTGAAATCCGTACATGGGGCATGGAAAACCATTGATTGTCCATTTATCAACCATCATGGCAACCTAAGTTAGAATGTCGTTGCAAAACACATGTTAGTCACAATGATTTTGTGTCATTTGTCAAAACCAAATTAGGGGCCTAGATGCTTTTAACTATATATTTTGGAAATTAATCCTAAACTTGAATCAGTTAACCATGGCATGCTAGGAAATAGCCATATCCTACGCTTGTCTACTGCCAACGTCCAAGAAACAAGTAGTAACAAGGTGGTGTAACATGTTCCGTCTGTAACTGCTTTCCTTCCTTCCCCAACATGTAATTCGAATTCCATGCTTTAAGCCTACAAGGCCAAGGCCCTCCACTCCTCAACAGCTCAGCATTTGTGATTAATAGATCATGTAGAGACTGTTCATCCCTACCGTCGTTCTTTAAAAAATATTATACCTCTCACCTTAACCAGCTGGGCTAGCTACTAGAGACTCATTTTCTGTTCCTAGGAACTTTGACTGAGAGTTTTCTTAGAGCATAGCATGTTTTTACCATCGAGATTGACCTCGTATCTTCTTTGACCTAGTTCAGGTGCCAAAGTGGATATACACTATTCTCCTAGTCACATAAGCTGCTTGGATACAATCTTTCATGCATAGCTGGGTGTGAGCTCTTAGGTAAATTCATTCGAGGAATCAATTTCAGCTCTAGACATCCGAAATCGGATGCCTAAGATGAGTGCCTGTGCCTAGACAAGATTTTTCTAGGTTAGAACCAAACATGCCAAAGTATCTCTTCATAGTACATATATAGGATGATGAATCATTGAGTGAAGCTCTAGAGGCCAAACTATAGATATATATGAAAGCCAATGGGTGCAGCAAGAATTAAAAAAAAACATATACATAGGTGGGTTCGTCTTGCAGAATATTTTCATTTTTTTTCTAATTTCTGAAAACAAGGTATCCATTACTTCTGTTTAATTTAGTTCATACAAACAAATTCCTAAAAAAGACGCCCACATTATTCCTTGTCTGTTTTTAGGTCTCCAGTCATGCTCCCATTTCTGTCTATCTAGGACTTTCAATGTTTCAGCAAGTCTTGACGCGGCATGCTTTCACATTAGTACAACTGTACAAGGCAGCAAAGAGAATAATGCAAAGAGTGCTAACTTTTCTTCAGACCGCATACTACGCTTCTTTTTGTGCAGGGCCTCACCACCAAATTTATTTAAAACTAAAGTGCAAAGTAGTATCTTGGGAAAAAGAGAAAGTATTCTAGTCAATTTGCAAAAAAAAAAGAGTAAATCAATTTATCATATTTATATCTTTAAAAACGAGTGCACTGTATTTACAACAGCCGTAGGGCACACGGGTGCTTGTTCTACCTCTGCACGCAAGAAATCCCCATGTACTCAACAAAATACTGCTCAATAAGTAATTAAATTCCCACTTGGTTAAAGAGTGGGTGCATGACAGGGACAAGAACTGTCATGTGGTCATGTTTACCCACTCAAACTAAACAAAAACAGCCTTGAATTGTTTGCCACATGATGATCTCCCATCTTGTATAGGATCGGGGAGTAAATGTGATATTTTTCACAACAAAGTATCTATGCTTTCTTGTTATTATTTCTAAAGTTATTAGCATAACAATTAAGAGGCAGTATACAGTGACGTAAACAGGAGCCGTACCGTTATGTAGTAGTATAATCGTTGTTGACATGCACGTGCATGAACAAAGTCATGATGTGTCGTCAATGTGGAAATATGCACACAACGTCACGTTTTCTCTGTACAAGTTGATCAAATTGCAACTTATTGATTATGACAAAAATATATATATATGTTTGTTGGATATATAATACTAGAAATCAAACTGATCCGTTAGGTATATATATTCATCGTGACCCGGCCAAAAACAAAAAAGAGGGGGAATATTTTTAAAAAATGTGTGGTCACGCAGGATTCGGCGAATGGAAGAAAGACGTGACATAGGTCAACGGACTAATATAGTTGATGACAGAGAAGAAGATTCTTAGAAACAAGGGTGCGCCAAGTATTTTGGCAACAGGGGGCTTTCTTTTGAACTTTTTTTTATGAAAAGCTTTTCTTTTGAACTTATCGTCTAATATCCAATAGGAAATTTCTCAGAAAACAGGAGGATAAGGAGCATGCTCTCTTAAGGTATGCGCGCATATGTGTGGCAAATTTGTTATATGTATTTTTCTTATATGTATCTGCTTGTGGCAGTATGATAGATTTTGGCATATTCATAGTTTGTTTCCTCATTGCATCACACCTCCATGTGTGACATGAAAATCAATGTGCTCATTTTTTCAAGTATATTGTATATTACGTATACATAAATTGCGTGGTTACATACATATTGTGTTTTAGGATTATCTTTCTTTTTTTAGTACTTTTGATGAAGATCAATAAATTGGTGTTCCTTCTTTTTGTTTTTTTGATTCCTTAGCCTCTACCTCGTGGCTCTATAAAACTGTTTTTATTTTTAAGAACTAATAATCACAGTAGGGGCAATACCCCTCCTGTTTCCTTTCAAAAAAAATAAATAAATTGGTGCTCCAAAAAGGAGTCTGTAGTCAGTAATATTAAGATTAGGATAACAAAATCGTAGTGCATGACATAATTAAAAACATCAATTTGTTCCTTAGACAAATAAGAAAAAATGTATGATATATCTCGATGCAATCAAATACGAAGTTGCTAACAAAACTGTGTATCACTATGATATACCTTCATCATACATAGTTTTTCATTTCCACGCATATACAACTAAAAATAAGAAGTCCCTAGACACCAAATGATAAATGGTATGGTAAGAGACTTGTTATCAATATTAGAATTCCTCTACTTGGATGACTCGCTACTTGGTCCATTATAATTTTTTTATTTTGAGTATCTAAGTTATATTTGTCTTTGTCCTTGAGTCGATATCAATTAGGTACTATCAACCCTTCCACCAATATTAGAGCCTGTTTGTAGCTGTTGTGTCATATTGTGGAATCTGATAGCTGTACAAATATTTACTAATTCTATTAGCAATTTTAACAACCACTAGAATCAAATTTGGAAAATGAGGAAATTATTTTTAGAAAAGACAACAAAATATTAATAAAAATGCTAGTCCATTTGCTTGGGCCTTATTTAACATTATAGGGGCTAGCCTATTGTGCTTGCACATCTAGGCCTTAGATTGTGAAAAATGAGCTCCATTAGCTTTTAGTAGTAAAATACCTACAATTAAGTTGTAATATGCAACTAAGGTCTTATTTTGGATGGATTAGAGATTGTTAAAGCCTTGCTCATGGATTATGAATTGTTTAAAACTATGAAGTCATCAAAAGCTAGATTGTTAAATGGTGGAAAAGTTCTGGAAAATGGATCATGCGGTTGTTATAATTTCGAATAGATATTATGAAATTTTACTTATGAAATAATCTTGTTGGAGCTACACTAGTCTATTTATATCCGCTAGAGCTTGTTGAAGCCATAATGGATGAGAGCTAGCCGATCGATGGAGAGACTAAAATGAATTGACAAGAGTTTTAGTGTTTGGTTCAACTTCTGAAAAAATGCTTCTACCGCCCAAAAGCAGAACATCAACCAAACAGGTGGAATCAAAAGCTACTTTCTAGAAGTAGGTGCTTTCGCATAGAACGTTGCATTGTTTGCACCCTAGTTGGCTTTCAACTTTGTGCCTTTTTCCAAGTGTTTCAATATGGAGAGGGGGTTGGTTTTATAGTTGTTTAAATTAAAATATTTGGTTTTTTCACAGATATATAGTTTTTATGACTTTTCCACTCTAATGCTGCACGGACCACGGGTAGCTTTGGCAGAAGAGACGTTTGCGTTGGTGCTTAGGCGTGTGCGCCTAGCATTTACGGAGCAACATGGACAAGTGGATGTGGTGGGGACTGGGGAGGAGCCAAATACAGCAATCACATGAGGTGACAGGAGGCTCAGACGCTGCTAGTTCAGCTCCCCTGTAAAGGAGGCTGGGCCCACTGCTCCGTCCCTCGCTCTAGCCTTTGCTTTGTCGCCTCGTGCCCATTTGGGGATCTTGTCGTCTACCCTTTGCTGCTATTTTCTGATGCTTATCGCCTCCTCACGTTGTGTACTGCGCACACATGGACGGCTGCGCACACATCGGCTCAGCTAGTCAGCTGGGGCTCCTTGGTTTTGAGGCGTTTCCTCTTTTCTTCGGGAATAAACAAACAAGCTCCTTGGAAGTTTTCCATTAAATCTATGCATGCGTCTCTATAGCTACTTCTTCTGTAGGTAACAAGAAGTTAAAATATTTTAAGGTTTAATAATATATTTATAAAAAATCTTAAGATTTTGTATATCAAATATAGCTCGTTATTAGATAAATGGTAGTATTATTATATTTAACCAAACTTAAAAATGCTTCACTAATCGAAGATCGAGATATTCCCTCTCTCCTATCAGTTATTCTAGCATTCTATACTTGTTTTTTAAATTAGTTATCATTTTCACTCTTCAATGCAACTTTCTCATTTCTTTAAGACATACTACATCTCGATCTATATCTCTCTCTTTATTTTTTAATCACATTTTTTGCACTCCTCGATTCATCTATTTAGAGCTAAAACAATAACTAATATGGGACCGAGGGAGTGCATTTTCTTTGGGTGGAGGGGGCAGTTTGGAACGGGTTTCAGCTAGGAATGGATCTACTAGTTGCACTAGGGCGGGTTGGGCTGAAGCCTCCTAGCAGCCCCCTCTTACCACTACTGAAAGCATATAGCCTCTTCTACGGATGGGTACCCATATAAAGCTTGAAAGGAGAGGCACTGATTAAAGATAAAAAAAATAAAAGAAGTCCCCTTCTAATTTAGTTTTCTTGATCCACATTAGGCTCTCGGCCCTGTCTCTTCAAAGACATGAGCAAGATCCAAATGGACTTTTTTTTTTTGAGGGGAAACCGGAGCTTCATTACTGGATAACAGAATTACAATCTGAGTTCATGATATCTGCAAGACCAGGTGGTGGCATTTGCCACTCCACCATCTGAGAATTGCGAGATACCGACCGAGCACACTCATGAGCTGCAGTATTACATGATCTAGACACAAAACAGAAACTAAAATCTTGGAAACTCCAGCTCAGCTCCTCCATTTCATCTAACATCGGGGCAACCTCTGACCGTTTAGTATCGCGGCTGTTCCATAAGCCAATTAGCACCTGGCAATCAGTTTCCATGATCACCTTCTGCGTTCCTCGCGCTTGGGCTAGTCTCGGACCGTCGCAAAGACGCCCGTGCTTCGGCAGCGAGCAGCACCGAGGCAATGCTCATACCATCTAGCTCCTCCTCCAATCGGCTCCCCTTCCGAGTCCCCGAGCACGAAAACCGGATGACGCAGAATGGTCCCTGCCACCAACCGCTGCATCTATATTGCATTTCGTCCACCCAGATGGCGGTGGAGTCCATCTCTCTCTTGTCTTTGGTACTGCATTTGCCGGCCGGACTGGGTCGCGTGCCACAAATCAAAAGCTGTCCACTGGACCTAACACTTCAATGGTATTGTTTCCTTTCCATGTCTTCTATCACTTCTAGCCATCCAAAGCGCCCACATACCACCACAGGATACTCGCCGCGCTCTTCGATGGGACAACCTTGGGATCTATCAGCTCATGAGCCCAATCACGGGGGTGCAGAGGCGGTACCTTAATTCCAAACGAGCTCTTCATGATCTCCCCGAATGATCTAGCCATGGTGCATTCCATCGAGCGTGCTTGACCGACTCCTTCTCATTTCCACAGAGTTCACAATTGGGGAGAGGCTCGATATGTCTTCGATGCAACTCCTCTTTCGGCAAGAAGTTATGAACAACTCGCCACCAAAACACCCGAACCTTTGGGGGAACACACAATTTCCATATTCTGGACCATGAAGCATTTCCAGACGGTGGCGCCCCATCCATGGTCGGGGGCGGCCATGCTCCTCGAACGACCTCCGATATCTTGATCGGACCAAGTACGCACCATGTCGTTCATATTCCCATGCCCAAACGTCCTCACCATGTCCCCCGGCCGCAAGCTCGAATGGCATTGGCATCCACATCGTAGAAACAGTGTTTGATCGGTTAAAATTCCATCCACCACTTTCGTGTCATCAACTCCGATCTTGTATTCACTTGGGTCGGCGCCGGTGGCGTGATCGGTCTTCCTCTGAAATGATTTGGAAGCCATCTGTCTCGCCACACATCCGTTGTCTCACCATTACCAATTCTTCTCACCACCCCATCGATAAAGCTTCCCTCCCCCGCCAGATGGCCCGCCACGTGTGGTCGGGTATGTTTCTTTTGGGTGGCGGTCAAAAATTCGAGTCATGGTAATATCTTCCCTTCAATTACGAGCGCAGAGAGACTCCGCGTTCGTAACGGTCCGCCAGCCACAACGCCTAGCATCGCCCGGTTAAACAAGCGTATATCCCGAAACCCCATACCTCCATTGCACTTTGGCGTGGTCAGAAGCTCCCAGCCGCCGGTGGATGCGCCGGCTATCAGCTGCTCCTCCCCACCAATAGTTTGAAATCGCAGTCTTCATTCTTTTGCAGGTATCCTTAGGAAGCAAGAAGCAGCTCATGGGGTATGTTGGAACGGCTTGTGCAACTGACTTGATCAAGATCTCCCCGCCCGCACAACTCGCCTCCCGGCCACTCCATGTCCCAATCAGTTTCTTGACTCTTGTTGGCAAGAACTCGAAGGAGCCCCTCACCTGACGTCCAATGGCGATAGGGAGCCCAAGATATTTCTCCGCCAAGGCTTCTGTGTCAATTTGAAGAACTTGCCTGACTTCTTGCTTGCTGTCATCATCACTGTTTTTGCTGAAGAATACCGCAGATTTTTCTTTGTTAATCATTTGCCCCGAGCCCTTGCTGTAGGTTTCAAGGATGCTTTGCAACCGCTCGGCACCCCTTCTCGAGGCTTCTGAGAACACAATGCAGTCGTCAGCAAATAACAAATGAGAAACCCAGGGTGCATGGATCCCTACTCTTACTCCCCTTGATAGGTGCCCCGGTCCAACCGTCTTGAGGAGACTGGAGAGGCCTTCCGCCTGCAGCGAGGGAAAAGGTATGGGGAGATCGGATCCCCCCGGCGAATACCTCTCGGCGGCATGAACGTCGGTGACGGCTTCCCATTTACGCGTCATCGTGAGCGAGGCGGAGGTAACACACCTCATGACAAGTATTCACGAACCCCTCTGCAAACCCCAGCTTCAGCATAATTCCCCTGAGGTACTCCCACTCAACTCTGTCATAGGCCTTGGCCATGTCGAGTTTAATTGCACAGGCTCCTGCTTTCCCTTTCTTACGCTTCAAATAGTGGGTGCATTCGTAGGCCACCAGGACGTTGTCCGTGATGAGGCGACCCGGAACAAATGCACTCTGTTCTTCTGAAATAATATCATCAAGGAGAGGCCTCAGTCGATTTGCAAGTACTTTGGAGCAGAGTTTATAGATGACATTGCATAATGAGATCGGCCTAAAGCTCTTGAGCTCCTGTGGGTTTTTAACCTTCGGAATTAGGACAAGCGTTGTCTGGTTGATCCCCTCCGGCAATGGTCCTCCATTTAGGAAGTGAAGAACTGCATTTGTGACGCTAGCTCCAACGGTCTCCCAGTGAGTTTGGTAGAAACCGGCAGTAAAGCCATCCGGCCCCGGTGCTTTGCTTGCTCCCATCATCGCCAGAGCCTGCTCTACCTCTCGCGCACCGAAGGGCCTCTCTAGAGCCTCATTCATCTCGTTCGTGACCTTCTGTTGCACACTTGACAGAACCCCGCCCGGGTCAAGGTCACCATCAGCAGTGAACAACTGTTTATAAAAGTCAGAGGCCAACAACTCCAATTCCTCTTGCCCCGACACCATCTCGCCATCTGGGCCCCGAAGGGGACCAATCTGATTAGCCTTGGCCCGTTCTCTGGCGCGGGCATGGAAGAACTTTGTATTCCGATCGCCTTCTTTGAGCCATGTCGTGCGAGCCCTTTGCTTCGCCATGATCTCCTCTCTCGCCAGGAGCTCAGAAAGCCGCCGCATGATCTGTCTCTCTCTCAGCGATGGGCCAGCATAGAGTGACTGGCTTCTCACCTCTTCCAGTTCACGGCGCAGCGATGCCAGCTCTTTCTTGACTGAGCCGAACACTGACTGTTCCCATCCCTGGAAGGAGGCCGCCATCCTACCAAATAAGCTCAGAATCGAGACATGTCCTGGACTGCTCTAGCATCTCCCCAGGTATCCTGCACCATACTCATGTACGTAGGATCTCTTTGCCACATGTTTTCATATCTAAAATTTCTTTTACCTCTTCTCCTGCCCCGCTTGGCGCGGTAGCACTCGATCAGCAAGCAACAATGATCCGATTCCGTTGTCTGAAGATGAGTCACCTTCACTTCCTTGAATCGATCTGCAAAGGTCGAGTTGATAAACGCTCTGTCCAGTCGCACCTTGACGTTGCGGTCCCCATGTTGTCTGTTGTCCCAGGTATAAGGAAGCCCCGAGAATCCCACATCCACGAAGCCGCATTCATCCACAGCTCGTCGGAAGCCCTCCATCTGGCGTTCCGGTCTCGGCACACCCCCAAACTGTTCGGTCGAGTCTAGAACTTCGTTGAAATCCCCGGCGCACAACCAGGGGGCATTGCTCTGTTGATTGAGATACTCCATGAGATCCCAACTTCTCCACCTCAACTCTCGTCTAGCTTCACCATAAAATCCCGTAAACCTCCATCGTATCACCTCCGTCTCTGGATCAATTACCATCACATCAATATGAAGCTTGTCATAAGAATTCAGCTTCACACATAAATCATTCGTCCACAGCAGGGCAAGACCCCCACCACGACCAAAACATCCAACACCAACACCATTTGCAAAGCCCAAACACCTTCGCAGACCTTGCACATCATCCGAAAAACGTCGTGTTTCCGAAAGAAACACTAACATGGGCCGATGTAGCTGTATCAAGCTACACACTTCCTGAACTGCCTCGGGCCGCCCCAGTCCCCGGCAGTTCATGCTCAAGATTTTCATTGTGCCCGGTGGGGACTGCCGCTCGCAGCCGCCGCCGATCGTGCATTCTTGGGGGATTGGGATCTCTTCTGCTTCTTTGGCGATGCCTCTGAAGCCACCTTGCCATCATCATTGCCACTTCGGCCCAACTGGGCCACTCTTTCCAGTACTAGTCCAGAAGGGACTATAGCATTATCCAAATGGACTTGAGTAGTACATACAGTACATGTTGGTTCCTTAGTGAGTGGAGCTTGGAGCTTGGTTCGTATTTGGAAACCAAGCTATCGTAGGACAGGATATGGAGATGCAAGTTGTTGTTCTTTGGTTGTCTGTATCAATAGAGCCTAGTTGAGAAGAGATAGTGTTTGGTTCCTTGCATGAAGCCATATTGTATGAAATTAAAATAGAAAAAAGAAGTGTTCTTACTATATTCAACTTGTAAAGTTGCACTCTAGCTAGTAGTTCCTATTTTACATTTAATATTTTACTCTACATTCAAATTCATTAATATCAATTAATATACGTTAATCACATGTTAATATTATCATTAACAAAACCTTGTGCTGCAGCATACGAGCATGGTTCACCAGAAACGTCGAGGTGTTCAGCTGGTCATATAAGCCAGCTGATAAGACAAGCTGACTACTTTGCTCTGAGGGAAAAATAATATTTGAACAGCTGATAAATCCGATTGATAAGACAAAGTGAACACGACGATTAATAAAATCCGCATCTGGGTAGCTAGACTTTGGCTAGCCTTTTAGTACATCTAAGAAGCCAGATTTATACCTCATCAATCTTCTGGTTGGGCAAAAAGCAGGCAACCAAATAGGGTTATACTATTTAGTTTGCTACATACAGTAGCCATCAACCAAGAGTTTGAAAGCACCAGCACTCCAGCGTAGAACCATAGGAGGAGCAACTTGGGCAAAACCACGGCAACAAAACCTATAGCTCCGGCCTCGCTTCCTCAGATCAGCAGCCAAGGCCAATGCAAGCTTCACTGGAATCTCTCGAAAGCTGAAAACCACGGCGGCCGCCCGTGTTTGAGTCGTCGTCGTCGTCTGCGTCTACCCCTACAGTCGAGTCACTCTCTCTGATCGTTCGTTCAGGAAGGGACCGACGTACGGTTCCTTGAAAAATTTTTTTTGAAGCCTCAACTCTTCAAGTACAAGCTATAGTATCTGAACTCACGCACTAACTCACACCACCACACACACACTCACACACGCACACCCTAGTGTGCAAGCTAGACCTACACCTATACGAAGAGACTTGCGTGGGTGGTAGATATCCAAGTCCCTCGAGGCTTCACACATGACGGGCACGTCATCCTCGACCATCAATGGCACATCCACGTGTGAGGCACCTGAAATTATTAGGAACTACTGTTCCGATGGGAAAATCACGGTCGAGCGGCGCTCGAACCGTGACCGCCAGCCTCCACCACCGGAGGACTGACCACCCGGACTAGCGTCCGGTCCCCGGTTCCTTGAAAAATTAAACCGTGTGCAGCAGCTGCGCACGCAATGAATAATCGAATCGACGTACAGCAGCAAGCTGGGACTGAGGAGAGGCATGGTAATTTTGTCGCCACCTCGGCTGGAGCTAGTACTAGTACGTAGCACTAGCACACAATTCAAAGCTGAGATCGAGAGCTTGAGGAGTATGGATGCGAAAGTGAATGCCCCTTTCCGTAGTACTCGCGCCCTCTTGCGATGCAACTTGTCCCTGTTGGCAACAAGCTAGAAAACGAGACGGGTCGGCCGAGCCATTCCGTTCACATCTCTCTCTCTCTCTCTCTCTCTCTCTCTCTCTGCCCACCTTTCATGGGCTTGCTCTCCTTGTCCCGGCCGGGGCCCTATCTGTGACTGTGATGAGAGCAACAAGTCGGCATGCAGATGCAGCTGTGTTCTGTTACATACTCCCTCTGTCCATGGACTTTGTTATTGAAAAACCGTAGCCCCCTCACAAACACGCTTTCCAGATGACATACTCCATGGGCGGAGGGTGTCCATGGACTTTGTTATTGAAAAACCGTAGCCCCCTCACAAACACGCTTTACAGATGACATACTCCATGGGCGGAGGGAGTACATGCATGCTTTCTTTACAACATCACCGTACTAGATCGCTCTTTAGTATACTTCTGCTTTTTCTTACAATAGTAGAAAGTACTAGTGTTTTAATTTGTTATTTTATGAGCTGTTGCAACATAGGGTTCCTCCTGCTATATCATTCCATGATTAGTATATAGATATAAAAACTCCACAGGTTGTACCATCATATACAGTGGTATATGTCCTTCAGCAGATTCAACCTAGTACTATCTATGTCGGAAAAAAGAATGCAATTTTAGGTCAATCTAAAATTTGAACAAGTATATATCATTGGTAAAAATATCAATATTTATAACACCAAATAAATATAGTATGAATCTATATCTTTTGACAAATCTAATGATCCTCGGTCACTACACCGCCATGGTTTTCTCATACGGCCAAAACCAACTTTTGGAGACGGGCAACCAATTGCCTCTGTTTCTGCGCCTCTATTTACTAAATTAAAAAAAAAAGAAAACCACGAGCCCATAGCCCCGCTAAGCCCTTCTATGAGCTGCTACCGCTCGACGGTTCTGCCCATGCGCCGCCATGCTCCTTGCCAAATCTGTGTGTGCGCCATTAGCTCAGATCTAGACCACCGCTGCCGAGCCTCTCATGGACACCACTATACCTGGATCCGACTACCTGTGAGATAGAGAGAGGATGAGAGAGATAATGAGAGAAAAGTGAGGGTGAGAGAGTCTCGTCACCAAATCCGCGTGTGCCGCCACTAATGGGGTCCCCCGCGCAGCCTCCTATAAATTGATTTATAGATATAGTTGTGTTTTTTGTCTCCGTAAATAATCTGATCGTCTTCATAATCACTCTATTTTGAAAGAGGAGCACTGTATAGCTGCCTCCGTTGATAAAAAATCCCTGAAATCATTTTGGTAGTAGTAAATATTATAAACATTGATTTTTCTTTATATGTAGTTTTTTAAACTTGAGATACTTAAGTTTCCATCCTTTTGTGTACGGAGGAGGGTGTATATATTTCTTAAAGAAAAAACAAACGGCAGCATGCAGGTAGTAGCTAAACACACGGAACACCCAGGGGTGGATGGGAAAATTAACGTCGTGTTGAATGCTTGCCGATCCTATACGCTGCGTAATTTTTTGGAGGAGTGGGTCAGTGACTCAGTGGTCCTGGCCCCTCCTGGGCACACAAGCTAGATGGTCCGGAAATGATGAGTGCCTTGTGGTTTTTGTGTCCACGGCATGCAGACGGGATGCGGTGCGGATATGGTGGCTTTCTAGATGGACAACACATCTCCATCTCCATGCATGCATGCACATATCCGATCCGATCCATGTGCCGAATTGAATCATGTGCTTCCTGTTTATTTTATCCAATCCATCTCAAGTTGATTATTAGAGTAATCAGAGAGTGAGTCACAGTGAGAGCATGCTAGTACTAAGCTGCTAGTATATGCTGCAGCAGGCTGGCCTGTGACGCATGCAGTAGTAGCTCTCCCAGATGCATGCATATATATGCACGTATGGCTTCTCCTGATTGGATTTTTGGGAGCAAAAAGAAAAAAAAATACTATACTAACGTAGGATGATGGCGTACGTTGAAGTGGTCGCTAGTGCTCGTGTCAAAATTCCCCCGGCCCACGCGCGCACCGCGGTGAGAATTCAAGGTCAAGTCTAGCTCGCCACGCTCCCCGCCAAACTTTTATTTGTTTCCCTCACTTTTTTATATATATGCATGTGAAAATCTAGCTAATTTCTAAACTACAACTTCCTGATGCGGTTCATGCATGCAGCCACCTATATGTTATTATATATATACCAAATTGACGGCGGCTAATGAAACACTAATAATGATGTATATTATACAAATACTACAGGAGTAATATAAACCGTGTGCATGGCGCTGCCGCGCGTTTTAAGCATGCATGCCACCACTCAATCAGTACTAGTTGTCATTTACCCCTTTTTGTGTGGGTTGATCATGAGCCGAGGATTACCCTTTCTATTTTCGGGTGCACATGGCTACCGCGACCCGGTCAACGACGAATTGTACTGCTAGGATTTATATATGAGAACGTGTCTAGTGTAAACTAACTTTCTATGAAAACCCGTTATAAATTATGGTAAAAAAAATGTCTAAATTCACCCAAAAATCACACAAATAGATGATATGATAATACACAACTTTATAAAATATCTTGTCCAAACTCGACTTCATTTGTCGATATAAAAATAATAAATTTCAAGCCGAAAGTTGTTCGGATGATTTGTTAGAAATTTGTTATTTTTATATCTCACAAACAAAGTCGAGTTTAGACAAGATATTTTATAAGGCTGTGTATAATCATATTATCTACATATATAATTTTTTTTTTTGATGAATTTAGACGAATTTTTTACCGTAGTTTGTACGTGGTTTCACGGGAAGTTAGTTTGCACTAGATATCGCTCCTTTATATATATATATATATATATATATATATATATATATATATATATATATATGCTATATGTTCCCTAGCTAGCTAGCTAGCTTGCACGAACGAACAGCTTGGCCAAAACTTTAAAATTTTCTCCGTCGGTTTAATCGCTCTCTGTAAATTAAAGGGCAGTAGGATTTTCTTATTACATTAGTACATGCTTGTTAGTACTTTTTAGCAGATATATTTAATTTATATATCCTGCCACCGTCGCTCTTCGCTTTCACAAACATTGCTTGCCCTTGCCATGCCACTTGCCTGCTTGTGCCACTTGAGGTCGAGGGAGCAATACCCAGTGCTACTACAGTACTACACTACACAACACACTCATCAGGGTGGCAGCGAGGCAGTATATAGCGGCACCAGACGACGACGCAGTCCAAAGACCACATGCAGTAACATTTCAGGCCTTATTTCGGACTGCTTTTGTCAAAAGCAGCAGCAGCAGCAGCAGCAGCAGCAGCAGCAGGGTACTCCTGTACTGTACGTCCCGTCGTCCGGTGATGCATCGCTAGCCGCTAGCTGCAGCCTGCAGGTATGATAATACAGCCAAAAATGGTGGTCCGAGAAGGAGTATCAAAGCCTAACAAAAACGACAGGGAACATGGCAGGCCGGCCGGCTGGACGTTGAAAGATCAACGGAGACCAGGCGCTCGAACAAAGCAGCTACCTGTGCATGCAATGCGATGCTCAGACATTTCTGCATGCACGCACCAATGTCGAACCACGCAGGTACCAAAAACGAGAGGGAATAGTGTCAACTGCCAACCAATGGCCGGCTCCAGCACCTGCTTGTTGCAGCCAAAGACCCAAGATAGGGCAATGTACCCCCATCTGAAGGATAATGATGCGACCATAGGACAAGTGATTATCACTCTCTCATAACCCTACTTGGCCCTCAATGACCCTTTTAATTCTTCCGTATACAGAAATCTAGTGTGATGGAAGTATCTAGCCTAATGCTCTTAATTCGGCTTCGAGAGAAACTGGCATATGTCCCAAGCAATCCATCAAAACACTCAAACCCCAAAACTTCTAAAATGAACACACATATGCCAACTGGTGCCAAGATGCACAGAGCAACTAAAGGAAACAGCACGGAAGCAAGCAGCAAAGAACAAAGTTAGAAGGCAAAAACGCATCAAACTGAGAAAAATAGGGAACCTAGCTAGACCTACTTTGAATTGGCCTAGCTAGCCTACTTTCCAAACCTAGCCTAGTAGTTCGTGTTTAATGGCTGACAACTTTTTGTTACAGTGTTACCTGGAACGAGCATTGGTGGGCTTTGGCGTAAGCTAAACTCAATGGTTAATGCAAAGAGAACAATTTTATACGTGTTCAGGCCGCTGAGTAGCTAATACCCTATATCCAGTTGGCGTGTTGCCTTGTGTTGGATTGTTATGTATGGTGATGTTACAAAGGAGGTACTCATGCTTCTCTTTATATAATCCAAAGTGCAGGGCACAGATCTAGTCATAGTGAGTTACTATTACAAAGATAAGACTTTCCCTAAACCGAATAGGTTAGCTTTCTTGCCAAGGAAGTCATGCCACCTTGTTCCTACGCCTTCCTGATAGCTTGTCGACCGACCCATCTCCTTGCCGGGTAGTCGGTCCTATGGAGAACGTTTAGGATCTCGGTCCATCAAGCTCTGAGCTCTTCATGGTTGGACTTTGAAGTCTTCATGAATCTCCAGGTCATTGCCAAGTAGAATCAAGCATCATCCAAGTGGCCTTATTGAGATCGAGAAGCCATGAAGTGCTCTTGAGACCTTCAAAAGTTATTAGTATGCACCGTTTAGGTGCACCCAATGGATGTAGCCCCCGAGCCTAGAGCTATATATTTGGAACTCAAATAGGTGTGGGGCCACAAATCTTCCTTGAATTATCTGCGCTTTATTGCAAAGTGCACCAGTGTTAGTTAGCATAAAGAGCTTAAAGGTCTTTTACAATTCCATCTCCTTTTGGAAGAAAATTAAATGCTCCCACTGAGGACACATATCCTGTAGCCACCAATCCTAAAACCAGCTACCTTGAATCGATTATTGGGTCTATAGACATCCTCAAGGGTAGCTGCCTAGTTTAGCCTAGCCTAGCCTTACTTTGCTTTGCAGTTTTCTTTCTTTCTTTCTTCTCTAACCGCTGGTTAGATGCTTAAGTTCTGTAAGTCCCTTTAAACCTCCTTTTAATATATTTAAGCCACCGGGGGGCAGTTGCCCCACGGTTTTTGTTCAAAAAAAAAAAAAAAGTAAATACCCCATCCTCAAGGGCAGTCAGGAGTAACTGCGCCAACACAATGGTAAAAGACCACTTGTTGAGTGGTTTTGGTAGTACTTGCCCTAGCACATTTCATGGACACTATCCTCCATATATACTCGGCTATAAATACCCTCTGGCAAATCTAGAGATGTCCAGAGTTTGTGCCTAGATTGTGCAGTTGAAAAGGATATAACTTATTATGGTCTAAATGCACTTTGGCTCGTATATTTGCTTGGAGTTTTTTTTCCTAGATTGTGCGTAAATTCTTTCAAAAGTATGTATACAAAATTAAATTACCGCTATTACACTCAACTACCTGGAGTGAGGACCTTCTTGATAGTTCATAATACGTAGGATAAATATGTTTTATGTGGCATGTGGGCATTATGGACAGCAAAAAATAAAAGCGCACGGAGAAACATGGATTTTTATAACTCAAGCAGTGAAGTGGGCATGGAAATGGTAACTGATCTTATCCATTCTAGCTCATTGGCATATCCTATGAAGAATCAAGTGAAGTGAGCTCACTGGTGTCCTCCACTAGTGGGAGTAATTAAGGTGAACCCTGATGCAACATTCAAATCTGAAACTCAACAAGGAGTTGGGGACATAGCGGCCGTAATTGATCCTACATACACCTCCTGGTTTAATTTTTATACATGCATCTATTAATTCTCATAGAATGCCTAAAGAAACAATACCCATTCTCCGTTATTTCACAAACCTCTAAAATTCGCTGATGCTCACAAAAGGAAAGAAAGGAAGAAAACCTCGTTCTATACGTTACAAGTGAATCTGCCAGAATACGCGGAATTGATGCCTTGATGGCAGCTGATTGATGCTGCTGAAGCAATGCATTATCCAGTAGTTAATTGCATATATGTCCGGTTTTAGTACCTGTGGCAGAGAAAGGTAAATGTGCTAGTAGTAATCCTAGAACAAGGAGCTGAGCACTGCAACAGAGGTAGTAGTAGTAGCAGCTTGCTGCAGCAGACAGCAGGCTGATCGTCCATGGGCCGCTTGCTAGCTTTTGTCTCTTGGTGTGTCGGCACTAGAGGACATACTACAGCTCAAGTCAATAATTATTACTCCCTCTGATAGCATGTCCTTTCAGATTTTCACATACAGTACGGATTAGTTACGCCTTTTGATCCTAAGGGTTTTGAGAATCCGGATAAAAAGAATTCCAACAGTTTTAATCTGGATAAAAAGAATTCTAACAATTTTAAAGAATTTTGAGATGCTAATAATTGAGTTAAAATCTTTATAAAATTCAATCCGTTTAGATAAGAATCTAGGATGTGGGATTTTTTTCATTCCGTTTCTCAAAATCCGAAGAATTCAAATGGGGCTAGTGAACTCGTCATCAAGAGAACAAAGCGAAGTACTACATTAGTTAGTTAGCTATACTACTGGAATCATGCACTTTACCGAGTGCCTAGGATACTCGGCAAAGCCTATATTGCATTTTGGGCCCTCGGTAAAAAATTATCTGTAAAGACGGCTTTGCTAAGTGTCATTTGTCGGGCACTTTGCCGAGTGCCAGTCTAACACTCAGCAACGAAAATTAGCCATGACGACGGCTTTGTCGAGTGCCCGGAGGTTGACACTTGGCAAAGATGCTACCTTTGCCAAGTGTAGAGCATCTCGGCACTCAACAAAGGCATGTGGTTTGCCGAATGTCCTAGCAATGACAGTAGGGAAACATGGCCGCTTTGCCGAGTGCCTTGGACAATGCACTCGACAAAGAAGCCTTGTTTGTCGAGTGCCATTGCCAGGGCACTCGGCAAACCAGTGAACACTGGGCAAAGGGCCTTCCCAGGTGCCAGAAATGGTCACTTTGACGAGTGCCACCACCATTGCATTCGGTAAAGGCACCCTTTACCGAGTGCAAAACACTCAGCAAAGTGACCGGAAACAGCCTTTTTTATTTGTTTTTTGCGTTTTATCCAAACAAACAGCAGATATATTGCACTCGACAAGGAAGTGGGCACTCAGCAAAGAGCGCGATTTCAGTGGTGCTAGTTAGAAAAAACGAAAGCAAACGCCCATATATCTACTTACAAAAAAATAACCAAAGTGCCGCAATACCTTATTAGAAATTCCTAACCATTGTTATCAGTTAATGAAAAAATGTCTCCCCCTAAAGACCATATACCTAATTAAAAATTCCCCATTATTACCACTATCAATATTATTAAACAAAAAATTTCACTTGCTTCTCAATTATCTAGCTTTACCCTTATTAAACAAAATTAGCCTAACGCAGCAATAACACAACATAACTTAATTAATGCAAAAGTTCGTTGCACACACCCCCAAAGACCATATACCTAATTAAAAATTCCCCATTATTACCACTATCAATATTATTAAACAAAAAATTTCACTTGCTTCTCAATTATCTACCTTTACCCTTATTAAACAAAATTAGCCTAATACAACAATAACACAACATAACTTAATTAATGCATAAGTTCGTTGCACACACAGACGCATACAAGTGACTAGAGTTGTGATTCAAATGATATTTTGAAGTAAAACATAAAAAGAATGGAGAAAAGAATTCAGATGTAAAACGAAAGTAAAAGACATAAGACGACGTACAATAATATGATGTGCAATTTAGAACATGGACAAAATACAAGTCCCAATTGAAATGGGAGAAACAAGAATCAGCATTCTGTATGGCATATAGATGGATTTAGGTTTTTGTTTGCTGGCGTTGCTTAGGTTTTTGTTTGCTGGCGTTGCTGCTTATTATCGGTATATATAGTGCAAGTAATTGGAGAACTAGGCCCGATCATCTCTGAAATATAAATCTAATTGGTGGAGAACTTGATGTCGGTGATCCAAAGGGCTCTGATCAGCTACGATGCGCGGATACGGCAGGGGGTCGCGTATCGCGTATCCGATATTGTGCGGATACGAATACGGCTCGGATACGCCATGGATACGTATCCAGGCCGTACTAAATAATTTGGATACGTACCAGACTGGATACGAGTATCTGATACGTGTGGGCCGATTTGGACACGACCCATGAAAAGAAAATGTCCCAAATAATAGTACGTAATGCACTGCCTTCCCTGGCTCGCATCGTATTTACGTACTAGAACGTGCATCGGCGCCGCATCGACTTCTATTCCCGACTCGGCGACTCTTGCACTTCCAGTTTGACTCGTCACTTGGCGGCGGCGGCGGCGGCGATCGGCTAGCGGCGGCAATCGGCGGGCGGCGGCCAGGTTGTGCAAGCAGCTGACGACGGCGCTGGAGATGCCCTCCTCGAAATCTTCTTGCCCTCAGGTGATCTGCAATTGCATCCTTCTGCCTCTAGCCCTAGCTCTAGTCCTGGCAATCAACGATCCTTGTAGTTGTAGTTCTGTTCATCATGACATCATGTGATGTGCTCGTATCTGAAATTTTTTCCATTTTTATTTGTAGACATTATTAGTTTAAGTAAGAGTAGATGGCGTCGCGTGATGAGCAGCAAACGAAGAAGAATCCATTGTGGAATCATGTTGTGATTTTAGAGAAGGCTGCTGCAGGAGGCAATGCTGTATGGCGATGCAAGTACTGCAAACTTGAGTACAAGGGTAGTTACTCTAGGATAAAAAGCCATTTGCTTCGGATAAGTGGAGGTGGAATCAAGATTTGCACAGCTTTTAATAAATTCATCCTAGCACAGCTAAAAAGTGAAGTTACAGAAGCTGCAGATGAGATTGAGAGATCAAAAGCAAAAGTTATTCCATTGCCGGTGGCAAATATGGATGAATCCATTTCGATGAGGAAGAAGCGACAGCGAAGTTCAGCTCTTGAGAAAACTTTCGACATGGAAACTCGCAATCAATTGGATGCATTAATTGCAAGGCTATTCTACTCTGGAGGTTAGCAAAAAAAATTCTTTCATTTCCATTAATAAGTAAGTCACAGCCCTATGCATTTTGTCATTAATTGCAAGGCTATTCATTCATTTTTTTTTTTACTTTTCAGGTATGTCCTTTAATATTGCAAGAAATCCATATTACAGAGAATCCTACAAGTTTGCAGCAAACCACAACCTTGGTGGTTATGTTCCTCCTAGTTATAACAAACTGAGAACTACTTTGCTTAAGCAAGAAAGGGCACAGTTGAGAGCTTACTTGATCGAATGAAGAGTGTTTGGCCTGAAAAGGGGGTGACCATATGTTCTGATGGTTGGAGTGATTCACAAAGAAGGCCACTCATTAACTTTATTGCTGTTTGTGAAGGTAAACCAATGCTTTTGCGAGCTATTGTTGCTTCAGGTGAAGAGAAGACAAAAGATTTTATTGCAGAGAAGCTGATGGCTGTTATAGAAGAAGTTGGACCAAAAAATGTGGTACAAATCATCACAGATAATGCAGCTAATTGCAAAGGTGCGGGTCTTATTATTCAGCAAAAGTATGATAATATCTTTTGGACTCCTTGTATTGTTCACACCCTCAATCTTGCACTGAAAAATATTTGTGCTGCTAAATTGCCACGTACTGAAGAGCAAGCGGGAGTATATGATTGTAACACCCAGTTTTAAAGACAAAACCAGGTATGCTATATGTGTGCCCAGGAAGTCCACACATACAACCACAGAGTAAATAGTATCAGTAAACAATGTTATATATAGCGTAATCATAAGTATATTAACACTTACATCAGAGTAACGCGGAATGAGAGCTAATCTTTTCTTCAAACTCCATTCTTCACAGGGACGGTTGACTGGGGGTAACACATGCCTAGCACTCCAATTACTTCTCATAAAACTCACTACATCCTCCATCTGGTACCCATCTAGGATTTTGCCAATGTATTAAAAAGTATAGACAAGCGTAAGTACATGTCGTACTCAACAAGAATAACATGGGGTTAATGAGGCTCAAAAGGCTGACACGGTTTACAGCGGTTAGCAACTTTTACCATATCTCAATTTTAGCATAAGTGAGTAGCAACAAGTAGTATAAATCCCAAATAACCGTATGATCATGTAAACAATGATTAAAGTATAGCAAAAACAGTAATCAAGAATTTTTCCATCGCATAAACCATTATTCTATAAGAAGTCCAGGCCGCTCGTGACCGTGAGCACGGCTGATATATCAGTTTTAACACTCTGCAGAGGTTGTACACTTTCACCGTGAGTCGTGATTCCCATATGCCAGGGTCATGACTCCCATATCGCCTTTACCTAGAAAGCGCGGCAGGGTACACTATGAAGTCTTTCAAAGGTTCGTCTAACAAGTTAGGGCCGCTAGGTTTCCTCGACAAGCAGACATAGAATCCCCCTTCCAAATGGTTCACACCGCAGCAAAGACACATGAGGACGTAAGCCACGCTATGCCCATCGTGTAAAGCCCCTCTTGCGCCTTTTGGTAACCTCTAACAAGCTAGAAGAGGGTCCTCATACTTGACTAAAGCCAGAGCCATATAGCCCTCACGGTTGTACTGTAAGTCCCGGGTGCTCACTTACAGATAAGTCCTTAGGGAGGACAAGAGCAAACAGGTATTCTTACCCTTTAATTTTCCGTTGCTAAAAAGCGAGTTTTAACCTTTTATTGCATATACCATTAATCAAGTTACAGATCATAGTGGTTATTTCTTGAGCACTAGCATAAGCTACCCGATGCATAATCCCATGGTAGTCAAGGTACAAGATACAATTGCTAGGAAATCCTTAGTGGTAATCAAGGAAGACACATGCAATATGAATTAAGTGATTAAAGGTGAGTAGGTAACAAGGATGATCCCATGCTATACTTACCTTTACACTTGCTCAAACTCTCTCATACTTCACTCCGGATCAACACCTTCTGATTTCCAGCTCTCACAAGCAGTTCTCATTCTTCTCATAGCAAACACCACGCATAGGCAAACATACATAGAACAATAAAAGCAACTAAGAACAATACACCACACAAGAGAGAAAACATGGTCTTAAAAAGAGAGCTAGTTCTACGGTGATGGGAGCGCAAGAGACATCGATAATGAAACTATTCGTTAAAAAGAAACGACTAGCGGGAGTGTTATATTGTCGAGAAAAAAATTAAAGTCTACATGCTTGATTTATTTTATTAAGAAAGGCCATGTAACAAATATTAATTTAGATTACACAAATTCATATTTTATTTTAAAAGTCAAGTTAAACTAACTATATTTT
This sequence comes from Chrysopogon serrulatus, assembly GCA_015844335.1. NCBI lineage: Eukaryota > Viridiplantae > Streptophyta > Magnoliopsida > Poales > Poaceae > Chrysopogon > Chrysopogon serrulatus. The sequence continues at coordinate 35,671 of JADLZL010008141.1, read as the reverse complement.
ATTTATAAAAATGCAAGTATCATTTAATCAAATTGAACTTTAGCTTTGTAAAAGAATCAAAGATGTGGAGCATCTATATAAGCTAATATAATCGGGTTCGAACTATGCAATATATATTTAATGAAAACATAGTTAAGTTGGTATTAATCCAATTTAACACTTATTTGAAAAAGAATGATTTAAATAACCTATATTGATTTTAAATTATTTAGAAAATAGTTGCATCATATTTTAATGTCTGTGTTCATACCAAATAGATTATAATAATTAAAGAAATATATTATAGTCAGAAATTAACATTAATAATGAAATACCGGAGTGTAGCTTCTATGTTGCTTTTCCTTTAGAAAACTCTATTGCGTAAGTAATTGACATGGTAAACACTAACGCTATTGGGAAGAGCACGTCGTTACCAACTTGAACGAAGCTAAATGGATAAACGGATGAACAATGGACACTTATGACCGGAACTAATCGATAGCCGATTTAATTAGCTTCTGATTACTAGTGATAGTTACCAGGAGGCAGCAGTCAACAAGAGACGTGACTTGGTTTCCATTGGTCCATTTTGTTTCATCGTTGCACCCATCAGAGGGAATCAGATTTCTGAACTCTATGCTGGAGGAGAAAATATGGTCGGTGGCTGGCTCATTCGTTGCATGCATGTGACTACATGCTTTTGGGTTTCGGTGATAATAAACAAGGTACTGCAGAAGCAAAGATAAATTAAGGAGCAAATATAGCAATACGCTGATGGACATCACGGTGTTCGATAGATTCTGAGTAATTAGCAAAAGACAAGGAGATTACAAGAAAATTGATTATGTCCTTATCATCTGAGAAATCATGATTAGGACGATGGATGACCAAGAAGGAAATGACAGGCTAGCATCTGGCAAACGGCAGGCCAGGGTCCTCCAGCAGATGCTCACTGCCATGGTTCCTCGAAATCCCAATGGCTTGGTTGGCTGCGATTGCTCTAGCTGCTAGGCCGATGGTTGATACAGATGAGATGCAAAACTAGACAAGAATAGAATAAGCAAGAATATAAGCGTGCTTACCTTATGCTATAGGCGAACCATGGCGATGAATCCTCAAATCAAGAAGAATGTGGCCTACCAAATTTTGGTTGTGAAAAAGGGTAATGAGGAGAAAAATATCAAAAACTACTACCTTAGCTAGGGTTCCCAAACTAGGGGCTTCCCTCATGGTAGTTGATGTGCTTTGCTCAAGGGATTGGTACATATATATAGGAAGAAAAACAACTCATATCTACATCAATTAGCAATATGGTACTAATTGATGTTGCATCTTGCACCTTTACTAATGGGCCTATATAATCATTAAAGCCCATTAGTAAATAAAGATACAAGCCTTTAGAATTTAATTAGGATAATTGCACATGAGTTTTGAGAGCTGGTGACAAAACTGAGATTTTATTATTTTCGGAATTAATTAATTTCAGGATTAAAATAATTCTAGAAAAGTCTAGAATCGATATTTAAGCCACGAAAAATAATCCGAAAGCTCCAAAAATTCGGGGAAAAATTCTCGGAGATATTTTAGGACATGATGAACCTAAATAAAATATTTAGAGCTTATGGAAATATATTTTAGAGTATCTAAAAATTAGATTACACTTATAGGAAAGTTGGAACGAGTTCCAAAAAAGCCTGAAACAGTTCCGGAAAAGTTTGTACAGATATGTCGATAGAGAAGCGGCTCGTCGATGAACTGTACTCGATGAAATTGGATTAGAGTTTGGTGTTGGCTGTGAGCTGATTGTAGATGCGGCTTGCTCTAGGACTAGGATAGGTAAGCGACGCTTCGATTAGGGTTCGGCAAAGGTGGGGTGGAATGCGGGTCAGGAAGGAGTGAGCTAGGCTGTGCAGGCCGAAAAAGAGAGGCTGAAAGAGTTTCTTTTTTTTTTCTAAAGCCTCAATCTAATTTTTAAACTTTATATTGAATTCTTTTGAATTTTGGTCAAAACCACTCATCACAAAAGAAATCATATGCTTCAGCATGAATGCACCAACATGTCGCTATACCCATGTCAAGTTTTAATTTAATGAAAAATATCATGTTGCTATATATTGTCATGAGCACTGAAATATAAAATCATATCATTTTCTCCCTACTTTCAAAGAGGCAAATTTTAGGGTGTTACAATGATGAGTTGCATTGGATAACTTTAGTAGCTGGGGATGCTAGTATGATCAAGAATTACATAATGAACCATGGCATGAGGTTGTCAATGTTTAATGAGTTTAGCAATTTGAAGTTACTGGCTGTAGCTGAAACAAGATTTGCATCAGTTGTTGTTATGTTGAAAAGGTTTTTGATGGTCAAGAGAGCACTCCAAAGTATGGTGATTAGTGATGCATGGGAATCGTACAAAGATGATAATGCAGGGACAACACGACATGTGAGAGAGAAAATTCTTTGTACCAAATGGTGGGAAAATGTGCAGTATATTGTTGATTTCACTGATCCCGTTTATGAAATGCTACGTATGGCTGACACTGATAGACCCTGCCTTCATCTAGTTTATGAGATGTGGGACACTATGATAGCAAAAGTGAAGAAAGTGATATATACTCAAGAAAAGAAGAATTATGATGAACAGTCCACCTTCTTCTCCACTGTTCAAGACATATTACTTGATCGTTGGTCAAAAAGCAACACACCACTCAGTCCACTCCATTTTTGTACCTCCCATTTGTTGCTAAATTGTCCAGTCTTTGCTCATTTTTATTGTGTTGATCATATTTATTTGTAGGTACTATCATGAGAAATGGCTTAGTGAAAATAAAGGACGTGAACCCCCACATAAGGATCTTGATATTTCAGTACAGAGAATGAAATGCTTTAGGAAATTCTTCCCTGTTCTGAAAGATCTCAATCAAGTTAAAGATGAGTACTCAAGGTTTGCTACTTGCTCAGAAGAACTCAATGACTTTGATTCCATTTATGATAGATGGGTACCTGACCCATTGAAGTGGTGGGCAAATCATGGACAGTCTATTCCTATGTTGCAAAAATTAGCTCTCAAATTGCTCAATCAGCCAGCTTCGTCTTCTTCTTGTGAGAGGAATTGGAGCACATATAGCTTTGTTCATAGCATGCTAAGAAACAAACTAGCTCCTGAACGTGCTGAAGACTTGGTCTTTATACATAACAATCTGAGACTTCTAGCAAGAAAAGCAGAAGATTACAATACAGGGCCAACAAGAATGTGGGATGTTGGAGGAGATGGCTTTGAATCTCTATCTACTGTTGGAATTCTAGAAGTTGCTAATCTCTCTCTTGATGAACCTGAAATGGAGAGTGTGTCTTTTGAAGGTGGAGACGACGACGACACGAAGGAGAACCCACATAATGTTGAAGACGAGTAGAATCCTAGAAGAGCAAGTGTCTTACTTAAGTTGCATGTGTTATCTTTATCTACTTATTATCTGTTATGTATGCATTTGAACTCAATTATGTGTGAACCTGTGTCCTGTGGTTAGTTGTCACTGTTTATACGTATTGTATCCGATACCCGTATCTGTATCCGTGTAACGTAGCTGATCAGGAGGTTGAAATCCCTTATAATTACAACACTAGTGCTTGGCTATCAACTACACGCAGCACAACTAACCACATCAAGAAGGGTACTCCCCGCAACTGAATTTGAGAACACAATTAAGCAAGAGCACAAAAAAAAAAAAGAACACAATACTGTTCTATGATAGAATAATCCAAGAAAACCCAAAGAATTGTTGACAACGGCTCTTGTCCATAATATTGGGGGCTTGCCCCATATGTCCCAAACCGAGAAAGAACACAACATTTTTAATATAGGAAGTTTTAGACGAACTAGAAAAAGAACTAGGACTAGAACCAATTGATAATATTGCCATTAATAATTAGCTTTCCAACGCATCCAAAAGCACCTTAATAGGACTCTGTACGAAAGGACTATTCTAAAATGTGCTCTTGCTGAATCCAATCCGAATTCTAGCTTTGAGTTGCAGTAGTCTGGACTCTGGAGGTCCAGCTGACTTGACTTGTATTCACGGTGAAATAGGACCAACTCACACAGAATACATGCACTAGACGATCCAGTGTAGTACCCCGGACGATCGGTGGCGCCACTATCTATCTAGGTCGAGTTCGAGTAGCACTCAATTTTCATGTTTGATTTGAGTTAGTTTTCATGATGCATTTAGACTTTAACCGGGATAGAACACCAGCGGTGAGGATCTAGTATCCGAGGACAAAACACAAAGCACCAACCTGGAGCGAGAACACAAGCTACTGCAGTGGCACACGCTTGTCTTGACGCAGGGCGAAGTCGATGGCAGCTTCTGGCTTTCCATTTACGTTAATTACCTCGTGGTAACCAGACCAAAAAAACCAGCCATCTGTTACAACATTGTTATCATCAGCAGTACTTTTTAGTTACAATTGGCTTCTGATCGAGTTGCAATTTTTATTAGGTGGGGATCAGGGGGATGCAAAAGCTGTTCGTAGTCTGCTGGTCCAAAACTAGAGTACTTCCGCAAAGTATACATTGATTAACTACACTTGGACAGACCACAGAATGACACAGAAACATGCCAATTTAACTGAGATGCGAGTTGATTTTGTAGTAAAGCACGGTGTGATTATCCCTTTGTCCAAGATGATTGCGGAAGATTGATTAGAGTAGCGACAATAATAACGCCAAGAAGTGAAGAATGTGTACGCAGTAATGCACCAACAAAATTGACACCGGCAAAAGGGATCGGAATTATAGCAAGAGCGGCCAACGACATCGGATCCTCGAGCGCTGTTGCTGAAATGCCCCCACCCCACCACATACATACTTCAAGTCTCTCGACCATGCACCGTACGTACGTGCACGACAATATACTGCGTACTATATTAAGCTGTTCCTGGACCATATATACAGACGAATTCAATTGCTGGCCGCTACCTGCTCAGCAATCAGCATGCACATATATTCGACTTGTAGCCCTGTATGTTCCCTTGGTTTTTCTCTGTCCATTGTGACAATTCAGGTAGTAGCTGGGACATGATGTGCCCTATACTATACGGCCGAATCGACATATATGTGCAGACGGCGAAATCAAGGTTCAGACGGCGAAACGTACATACAGCAAATGAAATTGCCACATCAATACTTACTGAAGTTTGTCACTGATGGATCTGTTACTGCTCGAATAACTAGATCGCACCAAACTAGTTGCCGACGAATCGTCGAAACAAAAAGAGCTATATTAGTCGGCGGAAGGGATAGATAGAAATATATAGTAGGGCCATATGCCGGCAGGATCGACAGGGATTTCCTAACTCGATCCAGGCCCAATTGCTTGCATTGCAGCTGCAGCTGCCCCACATTTTGATAGAAGACGACGACGACGATCTGGTCTCGTATTTGTGTAAAGTATGTGGCAACCCAACCAATCGGGAGACGACGGGTCTTGAGCGAGAACTATGCATGCTGCAAGACCTCACAGTCACAGCCACTGGTGCGCATGCAACTGGGCCTGCTGCTGCGCTTGGGCATGGGCACTGGGAAGGCGAGAGCCGGCGGCAGAGCTGACAGCCATGAATGCCCCTGACGTCCAGCGCGCAGCTAATACCTGCCAAGGTCTCTGATTGCATTGCAATTGCAATTACACGCGCAAGTCGTCGATACATCCATTTCTTCTCTTGGGACACCGCCGGGCCGGGACCAGGATCCATCGGAGGTTGCGCTTTCAGTGATGAGAGAGATCGAGACGACATGTGTTGCCGAGTGTGCGAGCATCCGAATCCGAGGCCAGAGGCCAGCTGCTGGTCGATCGATCCACCAGCGGCCGCGCTCCGGTTCAGCAGGCTCATCAGCTGCGGCCGTCGACGTCGTCGTCGTCACCGCGTTTTGCAGCCTTCATTTGGTTGCCCTGTGCTGTGAACGGGGTGACGGCCGACGCGTGCGGCGAGCGGCGAGCGGCGAGTGGCCTTCGCGCCGTGCGCGTGAACGTGTGGTTTGTCGTATCAGTCGCGGAGACCAAATCCCTGAAGCCGGACGTGCGCGTGCAGGCGGTGTTTCCAACCCCCGACCGCGACCACGACCAGGGTCCGGTCAATTCAACGGCGGCCACGCCCTGGCCCTGCGCTTGCTTCATTATCTGAGATTTGTTGGTGGAACTCGTCTTCTTGGCGCGCGCGCGCGCGCACGCGGTTGTGAAGACGCGACCCCGCGCCGATCAGGCCGCGCACTACTTGCCAGTTGCCACTAGGTAGTACGTGATCGTTGTTCCACGTAACCACCACGGCAGTATTTGGAACAGCTAGTAGCCCTGTTGGATCTCCTTTTTTTTCTGCAGGAGGAGACCATATCCATGGCAGTTGCTGGCGGTGACTTTGGTGAGTTATGGCAAGTTGGATTGGATTAATTACTCTCTCTCCGTTGGATTAATTACTCCCTATCAGTTCCGAATGATTGATCGATCTATATTGGTCCAAGTTAATTTTTTCTTCAAAATTGACTGAGTATGCCTAATACTAGCTAGACTATAAGATGTTTTGAAAGCCAAAACGTCCTAAATTCTCACGATTTAGAACGGAGGGAGTATCTCTGTGATCTGAATATATAAATACAAAGACATACTAAATCTAGGGTAAGAAAAGGTAAACCAAACATGGAGGATTCAAATCCAATAGAAGGCGGACAAGGTAAAATGGTAGATCATGCATTAACTGTTTCAAACAACTCTTATGAATATCACATTTCCTATATATCTTCTAAACGCTTGAGATGGGGCGTTGTTGAGCCGATGCTCCCCGGCCCCCATCACGCTCGCACGTGGCTCCTGCTCCCCGACATGGCCACTCTCACACGCTCGAGCAGTGGCTCCTCCTCCTCCTCCTCCTCCTCCTCTGCCCCCTCCGGCGGCGGCGGTGAGAGGCAGGCCCCTCCTTCCTAGATCTAAGGTTCCCGCGAGCTCACCTCTTCCACTCACCTTCGACTGCCTTAGAAAAAACAAAATAAAAAATGAAGGGTAAGAGTGTGAAGAAAAATAAACAGAGGGAGGTTTCTGCAAAATACGGGCCTACTTGGTTGGCTACCAATTTTTGCCCAACCAAAAGCATGGCAAGCCAAAATTGTGGCTTGCCAAAATCATGGCTGCCAAAGCTAGGGTAAACAACTTAGGTATATACTTGGTTGACTACCAAAATTAAGGTATGCCAATTTTATCTTTTATGTTATTTAAGAACGTTCTAGAGATTTGTCAAAACGTTGGCCATAAATATTGGTATGCCAATTCTTTGGCAATGAACCAATTGATGACCATATATTTTGGCAAGCCATGATTTTAGTTAGGCAAAAATTGGTAACCAACCAAGCAGGCCCTACAAACATAAACGAATAGGTATGAACCTCTAGTGAACCACTTAAAAGTTTAACGACCCAAAAATATATTTTAACATTTGATGGACCTAGATGACACACTCTCAAAAGTTAATTGACCTCTGATGCATTTTACTCTTAAACATACGAATATGACACCTAGGATTTTTGTTAAGTGATTTATTTATTTATTATTACACAATAGTGGAGGTGCCTTAGGGTAGATTAAGTGTGAACCTAAGCTTAACCTTACCCAAATGTATGGGTTACCTTGCTAATTAGACCAGATTAGGATATTATTAACTTGACTTTTTAGATAAAATCACATGATTAGATTATACTTGATTCGGTACTTTTCCGTGTGTACATAATAATCAATTAATCACCACAAGTCTATTTTTGCTATTTTGTGATTTTCGACAATTGACTATTGATTTTATTTTACAAACTTGTAGCACATTTAAACGTTTTCTAGGAATCATCAGTTCACAAAGTCCCCAGACACCGGCGGCCAATCTCGTCGTCGACAAGGTTCCCGTGACGGGACGACGGGTGGGTGGTGTTTTTCTATGATGGGGAGGCTTTATGGACAGTGATCAGTGAGCGGCGTGCGGTGGCGCGAATGGAGGCGCGGCGAGCCGAGGCCCAGGTTCTGCCGGAGCCGGGCAAGGTCTGGGCCTAGAGGAGCTCACCCGGAGACTGGTGCGTGGGCCATGGGCCGTGGGCCATCGTCCGTGGAAGGAAAAAGTATACTTTGGCTCCCCTAACTTTCATGAAAGTCTGCATGTCATCCCTGAACTCCAAAACCGGATAAAACATATCCCTCAACTTTTAAAACCGTTCATATTACATCCCTCGGTGGTTTTCAATAGTAGTTTTGCTACAGTAAAGGTGGCTTTGTTTTTTTAATTTATTTTGGCTAATTTCTTTAAAAATCATAGTAAACTAGGTAGCGTGCCCGTGCGTTGCTACGGGACAGATAAACTTTTATATTAAAAATATACGGATCGCACGATAACATAATAATACTATGAAATTAGATATCAGCGTTAAAGTGAAATTTAATAAAAAACAAAATTCTTGAAATTAAGAGTCATAAAAAGCTCGGTCTTAGAGGCTCACAATCTCTACTCTATAGATCTTTCGGTGATGCGGCTAAAATAGTGGTTCATATTGACCAGAAGAAATTTTGAATATCTATTTCTGTTGTGCGTCAAAAAATTAACAACTCACTCAACTCTTCCTTGTTCATTGGCATGTCTTTTGTGACCTAATCATCTGAATGGAATAAAATTTTAAAAAAATATTTGTATGATTTGAATGTAACCAGTAAAAACTGACTGCTTTCAGTTACTGATTAAGTTTATGATCACATACAGTTACTAACTGAATGTAAGATGACTGCTCAAACTATCATATATTAGGATCTACAGATAAAATAACTTCCGCTTGCCTGTGCCCCATCGCCCATTGAGTTGTCAAAAACATTTCACTCTAAATGCAGTGTAATCCAACGCTGCTAACTGAGGCAAAAGTGCAGCTATAAAGAATTGGTCGGTGAGTTAGATAGTACAATCCATAACATAGAACAGCAGTATTTCTAATCTACCTTCTGTCCTCAACCAAAACAGATACTTCTAAACATCAACGGTTCCAAATTTACATGTAGCAACTGTAACACCATCAGGCATCCATATTTTATCAATATTACAAAGAACTCCAGAATGTCAATGCAAAAAATACCTTGAACTGAGCGCATTCTTCAAGCAAAGCAGGAGAACTCTTTTGTCATTAAAAGAGCGACCGTTGGTGAAGACTGAAGAGGAGACATATTTTTTGAGTTCTATATTTACGCGAAACAACATTTTGGGAGGCTATATTGTCGAATCGCAAGCCCTATAGCAACATGCCAACCTGCATAAATTCATTCAATGAGACATCTCCAGTAAACCATTTTTACTTATTGAAAGTTTTTTCAAAAGGCAACTTAATATAAACAAATGTAATATGTCAGTGATAACATGAAGCTTAACCAACTCAATATTGCAAAGCTGCATAGGATGTAAATGATTTTTTTTAGAATTAAACAAAAGCATGTCTAAGATGGCTCATATGCCGAAGGAGCCGAATCAATTTATATATATAATTTGTTTATGATAGTGAACCGAATATAAAAAATCTGAACACATCAAGTTCAAAACAATTGTTCTACTAACAACTACAAACAACATCGAAGTCTGCTATAATTTTAAGAACCGTGCAAACTTCATAATAAATAAGAAAACATATTTTTTTCAAAATGACCATACAACATTTTTTTGTTAAATACAATTTCAAGGTTAGGCATTACAATGAACTAAAGGCCCTTAAATTACTATACAACCTTTTTTATCTCTACAAACGAAATTGCTAGTGAAAATTCCAACGTGCAGCTGTGTAGGGAAAACAGAAAATAGAATATGGACAAAAATTTTGACAGAAACTTGAACACAAACACTGCTTTTGCAAACACAATGCACATTCAGAAAAGGCTAGAAGGGTATTGCAAATTTGGATGGATGAAACCATGCACACTTGATTCTCTATCTGAATTATTGCAAGAAGTATACTCTCTTAGCATGAATTGTTGCCCTGACAACTGAATTTCAACACATTACTGAAACTTAACTGATAAAGCCATGGCTGCACCTGCTCTGTTGCAAAGTTGCCGGATCTAAGGCCATGGCTCCCATATGCATATACAGTTCACAGTTAAATTGGGAATCAATTGCTTTCCATTCCATGGACCATTAAGAGTAAATTATGTTTGAGAATGCACTACTCAGTCCACACAAACATGAGATTGAAAGTAGTTCAGTTATCAGCTTGATTTAAGCATCATCTGAAAAGTTCATCGGCTGTATGTATCTATCAATCTATCGAAAGTAAGAAGAATCTGATTGTATATATGGGACTCCCAGGTTTTTTTTAGCAAATTTAGTTGGTGGTCTGCTGTTTTGTTTCTAGCAAATTTAGTAGATGCTCTGCCATTTCATTATAGGAGAAAGCAGTAGAACAATTCATCTTATCAGATTGCAGCAGTACCAAAAAAAAAAAAAAATAAAACACTTTGAGAGTATGCACACCTCTGTATCCTGCTGACCCAGATGAAAATGGCTGGCTACCAGCGACCAGGTGTCTAGATGACTTTAGTCTAGTGGAGAAGTGTAAAAATCAGCATGCAATGTCTAGGAACCAAGTAATAATGAAGTCCCAATCTGCAGGTTGAGGTGAATCTAGAATTAATGCATTTTTTGAGAAACAGAATGAACCTTTATAAATTAGCTGGTAAAGGTTGCATCCTCAACACCTTTATAGTGGAAAAGGTCTGCAAAAAAAACACAACACCATCAGTCATCCCAAAAAAAAAAAAGACCAGCAAGAAGAAAATGGGATAATGAGTGCATTGCAGTTAAGCTGGCAAGTGCATCTCCAAAACGATACTATGCTGCTGATCAGGTTATAAAGAAAAAGATTTGGCAAAGCATTTCCAAAAAGTTGAAAGATATTCTGGTGGACCAATCTCGACCAAGATAACCTGTTAACTTGTTCTCATGATTGTTGTATAAATCATTCTCTACTCCATGAATGAGGCACATATTTCCATTTATATGGTGAAAACCATTAGTGGTGGCATGCAGGTTCAGAGCTGTAGCAAGACTGACAACAGGTAGGTTTGCAAACCAATGGATTCCAATTCGACAAACATCCAAGCACGCACAGAAGCTTGACTAAATATCCCAATCATCTAAAACTCGACTAAAGAATTTATTATTTGCCTGACATCTCAATTGCTTTTAGGTCCTAATAACATTTGCTCCCAAAGTCAACAAAAACAACTAACCCAAGTGCAGTCAATGGTAACAATTTCTGTATGGTGAAGAGGTTCACTGGTAACAGTTTCACTGAATGTCAATGGTAACAGTTTCTGTGAAGAGGTTCACTGTGAGAGGCCTTTGTGACCAAGGGAAAATGCAGGTAGTGGCTGGCTTTCTTGAAGGACTGAGGGAAGAGGTTGCTAATCTGAATGTTACAATGAAACGACTATTGCTGTAGGATTGGTTAATACTGAGTTACTGGGTGAAGCAGCTGGAGGTATGGTGCCCAGTGTGATGAAAGAAAGATCTATCAAAAAAATTGTTCACAGTCAGAGGAAGTGTGTACCAATACTTACATGCTACAATTTCTGAATTAAAATAGTTTCCTTTCCTTTCCTTTCTACGTAAAGCACATGATCACTTATATAAGCATAATTTCTTCTCTTTGTCATTTTACCCTTTCAAGCTCACCAATTTAGAAGGCATCACAGTAGAAAATTTATGTCATTTTGGTATGCAGCCATTCAGTCAGGATAATAAGCAGAGGAGGATTAGTGTGTTGGAGCTTCCTGATGTGGTATGATTAGCTCATTTTGGTAGCGTTTATGAGTTCTGACTTTGTGATTTCAGGTGTACATGAGGGCTGACAACAACAACGGATGTGAGTGAGGGGTTCAGAAAGAAAATTACCACATGGAGGCATGTCCGCATGTGCTGCCATGGCATGAAAAAAACAACCCCTTCTTGACCACTGAACAGCAGTGCACTATTCTACCTGTAGCAGAGTAAAAGACTAATTGTCAAGAGGTGGGAAAAAAATACAAATTTTCAGTAAGCTAAGAAGCAAATACATCCTCAGTATTTTCAAACTTCATCTGTTAAATGTTTGAGAGCACAGATTTGCTAACTGATATTATAAACTTAAAGATTAGTTGCAAATTTTGGCAACCAATTGTTCATGGGGCAAGGAAATAAACATGACAAGACTGCACAATTAAGGGACTGGTACTCTAGCAACAGGTTTACAGAGCTTGCATAAAGGTTCCAAGGTTTAAAGACTGTGTACGTTGTCAAACAATATTCCTATCAAATTCGGAATTCTCAGGGAGACTGCATGACAGGAAAGGCGAATATAACCTTAACCATTAAGCCGCACCAGTCGATAAGAGGCTTCTTGACCAATGAACATGGTAAAATCGTGATCCTGAATTAAAATTAGCAACATGATCCCTAGAGTGTCACCTCATCAGTCATCAGAAGTTGGGATTTCTCAACAATTGAGTTGGCATACCTGTTGGTTGCTCGTCGAAGATCTGGTGTAGGACTGACAAAGAGTCGAGCACCTGGCGCAGCTCACGATGGCGGGTTCGCGTACGACGGCTACGGCGTAGACGCCGGGCGGAGCCGGGGCGGTGCGGACCTTGGGCGGGCTTGAGGGCGAGGCGCAGCTCACGACGGTGGGTTCAATCACGACGGCGATGGCGGAGACGCTGGGAAGACGGGCGGTGCGGAGCTTGGGCGGGCTTGAGGGGCAAGGCGCAGCTCACGACGCCGGGTTCGCGCATGACGGCGACGGCAGAGATGCGGGGCGGAGCGGAGCTTCCGAGCTTGGGTGGGCTTGAGGGCGAGGCGCAGCTCACGACGCGGTTCGCGCACGACGGCGACGGCGGAGACGCGGGCAAGGCGAAGCTTCCGCTGGCTTGAGGGCGGGGCGGTGTAGAGGTGCTGCACGTGGACGGGCGCCGCCCGGCGCAAGGGGTGCGCCGACCTCGGCGTGGCGGCGGCCGGGCGGCCGGCGGCGCGAGGGACGGCGCGGGCGACCGCCTTTGCAACAATGGGCGTGGCTCTACTCGATCCTCGGTGTGCCGCAACCGTCGTGGTCGCCCCTCGGCGTGGTGGCGCATGTCAATCTGCTGTCTTGATTTACGGAAGGGGAGAGAGGAAAGGAAGGGGATTGACTGCTGGCTTTACGGAAGGGGAGAGAGGAACGGAAGGGGATTGGCTGTTGGCTTGATTTACGGAAAGAAAAATGGAGAGGGCCGGAAGGGGATCGTCGCACGGTGCGGGAGTAAGAGAGCGAGCCGAAAAATTAAGCACGGGTAAAAACTAACCTTCTTACTCTTTTTAGTTGTAGAGATTATAGAAAAATCATAAAATAGAAAATCTAATTTTGTTGGAATCCATATGAGTAGATCTACATGGTGAACATATAATATGGTATACTTTAGTACAAAGTTTTTCTTGTATAATTTATTTTAATTATAGAAATGCACAGATCTAAAGCTACAATAAAAACTTTGTACCAAAGTATATCATATTATATGTTTATTGTGTAGATCTACTTATGTGAAGTCCAATAAAATTGAATTTTCTATTTTATGATTTTTCTATGATTTACTATGATTTTTCAAAGATTCAGCCGAAATAATAAAAAGCAAAACCACTATCGAAAACCGCCGAGGGATGTAATATGAACGGTTTTGAAAGTTGAGAGATGTGTTTTATCAGGTTTTGGAGTTTAGGGATGACATGCAGACTTTTATGAAAGTTAGGGGACCCAAAGTAGACTTTTTCCTCCGTAGAATGATGCGTGTGGCGTGGCATCACGATAGGCGAGCTCAGCCCATTAGCGGCAAAAGGAGGCTTCGATCAGAGCTCGCCCGCAAGTTAGTGCAGTTCTCTCTCGAGTCTTCTTCTTGGTGTGGGATATTCAGCGAACGTTCGTTGAAACAGAATCGAGCGAACGCTCAGACAGCAGACCTCCCTTCTCTAAATTGGCATTCTACGATCCCACCTCTTTTCTTTTTGGGTAAGTAGACCAAATTTTCTCTTTACACGCGCAGAAACCGGTGATTTCTTTTTTTTCACGCGTATTCTCTTCCTCGACACTCGTAACTCAGTATAGTAGAATACCACAGCCTAACTTAGAAGCCTAATTTAGAGAAATAAGTTAGAGTGCAAAATTATATAACATTATTTTTATTTTTTCCTCAGCAACAGTAACATTGTCTTTAGGTTCCATCTCTATTTTTTCTCATTTCAGAAACTAGTATTTCGGGAACATGGAAAAAAGGGTTTAAAAAAGGGTGGGGGAGTAGAATAAAAGTAAGTTTTACATCATAAATTACAAAAATTGTATTCTATAATCCAAAACTAGATTAACAAGTTACATAAATAACTTTGCATAACTTGTGCAACTCTGAGATCCATCTCTTTTCTTCTATAACATGAAAATTTCTAAAGATCTACAAAATATTTAATATTAAAAATTATTTAAACTAAGTTAGTTAGCAAAATATTACATAACTCTGTATAATAAATTACTGAACTAAGTTAGTTAGCAAGAAAATCAAAGAAGTAACTTATAAGTTACTGAAATAAATTATCAAAGTAAATTACACACACACACACACACACACACACACATATATATATATAACTATCTATAAGAAAAATATTATACATACCACTAGTAGCTGAAGCTGGTTTGTGCAGATTTTGTTCTAAAAACTTATGTATATAACTTATTGAAAACAAACCATTAAAAACTTATGTTGAAAATAATAAAAAATCTGTAAACTTAAGACGAGCTTATATAGAATTTATAGAATTTCAATATATAACTTACATATAGGTTGTGCATATAATTTGCCATCTAAAAACTTGTACGTATAAGTTACCCACAAAACTTATATACAAAACTTATATTGAAAAAAGAAATTAAACCATTAAAAAGTTATGTTGAAAAAAACAAAAATAGACTTAAGACAATCTTATATAGTATTATGACGATAATTTATGTGATAAACTTAAATACTAAATTTATAAACATAAATTATAAAGCAGTAAAGTTCATGGTTTGTTCTCAAGTTCTTAGGTCAATTTCTACTTCCATACAAGAAATGATGGTGCAAACATGTCATAACATCTCTGAAAAAGTTCGTATATACTTAAAAGTTACATATCAGCCTATCAGATGACAACAAAAGGCCTGACAACCAAATTCAATAATATTTAAAAATCTACAAAATACAATACTCAATTGCTCAACCTGTAGCAAGTAAGAAAGTGAGATAATCCTGCTAGTACATCACATCAGAGGCAACCTTCATTATTAGCTACATGCTCGGTCGGTAGCAAGTAAGCAATAATTGCTAGTTTACCACATAAGAGACAATCATCATTATCTGCTACATGACTTTTTCAGTCATAATCAGGAGCTATGAATGAAATACTAAGAGTAAAATAGATAGTTTATTTAAGATGTTGAAAATTATTTGCTACCAAACTAGTGGTCATCCAGATATGCAAAAATATCATTGTCAAGATAAATTTAACATGCCATTTTACATGTGGAATGCGCCTACAGGACATAAGCCTAGCCCGAAGAGTAAAGTGTGTCCCTCATTTAAATATTGGATTTCTAATTTGTCACTTCTAATACCATCAAATGTCCATCTTATTCTAGATAATTGTTGTCAGTTGTCACAACTACTACTCCGTCCTAAATTAATTGTCATCTTTGATTTTCGTGCCACAAGTTTGACTCGATTTATAGAAAATATATGTAATATTTATGTCTCCGAATAAATTTGTTAAAAAATAGACCCAAAGATCTTTACGTGAGTGCAATCAAGCCCTATTGTGGGTTTTGGTGATAATGACTACTCAATTTGAGAACTAATGAGATTTATCGAGTTGATACACGGGGAAGAAGCTATGGAGGATGCTATACTGAAAAGTGGAGTCCCCAATTTGCTTATGACAAGGGGCTTTCGCTAATGGAGGTTTATATTCATTTTATATTTTAAAATTGAGTATAGGAAAGCCGTACTATCAAGAGGGATTCAAGACACTAGTCAAAAGTGTGCAACCAAGTGCTCATTTTACACACAAAGCATCCACAAACTCCGGTCAATCCAAATTTAACCCTGCTTTCACCATTCTGGCTGGTTGGCTAGTAGTGCGGCGATGCCGCACTCTAAAGGCTTGGCAAAGGCCGCGACTTACCCGACCGTTGGAAAGACAGGGGTATTTATACCCTCTCCTCTTGTCCAAACGGTAACTTTTCAGCTGTCTTCTTCCTCAGACCCGAAAAGGTGCTCAGCTTTAGGGTTTGCTCTTCTCCATTGGTCCCCCAAGCTCTCAAGCATTCCAAAGTGATTCCACCACTAACCCTTGAGAGAAAAGGTGCCAAAACTCGATTAGAGAGCAGCCCCACTGATTCCCAAAGTTCTAGAGCACTTGGTTCACGTTTTGGCCGGTGGCTTGAGTTCATTACTCTTGGAGCTTTGCTCCTAGCCGGCTAGGCGTCGCCCTTGAGCTTGCCAACTCTTGTGGCAGCCTTGGGAGGTTTGTAACAATCACTTGCAGCTAGTAAACTCACCCCTCATCTTAAGAGTTGAGTCTCTTGACTTGAGAACGAGGTAGGGTTGCAAAGCCCTAAGCCTTGGTGGCTAACCTCAACAACGTGGACGTAGGTAAGCCTTGGTGGCAAGCTGAACCACGGGTTAAATCCTTGTGTCACCGTGTGCTTGATTTACTTTGCCTTCATTCATGTTGTTGGTGGGTGATTTCTAGGGTTTGTGGTTGATCTACTAGTATACTCTTGCTGCACCTTACATAGCTGTTGTTCTGTGATATATTTACCTGCAGGAAGCTTAGAATTTTATCTGATCTAAATTTCGTTGGTCAGTTTTTGAACTGTGAGCAAGTTCTCTCTGCAGGTGCGGCAGTGCCGCTGTCAGGGTGCGGCAGTGCCGCACTGGGTTTTTAACCTGATTCGATTTGAGTTTTTACAGGCCTATTCACCCCCCTCTAGGCCTCCAGTGATCCTACAAGTGGTATCAGAGTCTGTTGCCTCGTGTGCGCTTCACCGCGTGAGGTATGGAGACCGGAGGAGCTTCTCGTGGTGTGCAAGTCATTGATCCAAAAGAGATCGAACTGCACGACACCGATGAGAGCAGTGAACTCTCAGCTTCAACAGCGAGCAATGCCTCCCTCCCTCCCACCGGCACCACAGACTGATGTTGAGGGAGTGCAGCAAGAAGAAGAAAGAAGAAGAAGGAAAGAAGCAAGAAGGAAGAAGAGAGAAGAAAGACAAAAGAAGAAGGAGCAACAAAGCAAAACTTGAAGAAAAGAAAGAAAGAAAAAGAAGAACGAAGGCTCAAGAGAAGCTAGAAAGAAGAAGAGAGAAGCCAAGAAGAAGGAAGAAGAAGCAAAGGCCATGATCATCTCATCAAGTGAAGTGTCTAGTAGCACGGATGATGGAGATGATGATTCTTACCTCATCAAGAAGAGCAAGAAGGGAAGCAAGGCCAAGGGCAGCAGCTCCGCAAATCAATATGGAGCCGTATCCTTTAATTATTCATCTTTATCATTTCCTAACCGTGAGAGAAAGTCTCTTGTCAATGTTCCCGCCGGCAAGTTACCTAAGTTCGATGGGACTAACTTTGCCAAGTGGAAGCACTTGATGAGAGTTTATCTCATTGCTCTTCACCCCGGCATTTGGGAAATTGTGTGCAGCGGCTTTGTGCCTCCGGTGGACCCAATGAATCCAACTCCAACCGAGCTTCAAATCATTCATCTCAACGGTCAAGCCACAAGTGTATTGCTTAGTGCCTTAGATGGTGATGAGTACAATAGAGTGATGGGAGTTGACGTAGCAAAACAGATTTGGGACACTTTGCACCTTGCTCATGAGGGTGTTGACAAGGTTAGAAAGGCAAGGATTGATTTGTTGATGGCCAAGCTAAACAGATTTGTGATCTTAGATGATGAGGGACCGCAGCAAATGTTTGATAGATTGATGACAATTGTTGGAAAGATAAGAGGTTATGGTTGTGATGAGCTTGATGATCACAAAGTAGTCAAAATCATGCTAGAAGCTTATTCACCGAGGAATGAGACCGTGGTTACTCTCATTAGAGACAAGAAGAAGTTTGAGTACTTCACTCCAAATGATGTACTTGGTCGGTTATTGACTTTTGACATGCAAAGAGAAGAAGCAAATGAAAGAAGAAGGCTTGGTGAGCTGCAAGCAAAGTTAGATGGCATCAAGATCAAGGATATAGCTCTTAAAGCCAACAAATCAAGCCAGCAATCTGCAGCAAACAAGTCCAAGGGCAGCAAGCAAGCAACTTCAAGCAAGCCTAGTGTGTCCAAGCAAGTTCAAGGAAGAGAAGAGTCAACTTCATCCTCAAGTGAAGATGAAAGTGATGGTACCCAATGTGCTGAAATTGGTGGTGTTGCTCTCTTTATGAAGAAGTACAACAAAGGACTGAAAAGACAAGGCTACAAGGTAGTGAGGAGAAAATTTCCAAACAAGAAGAAGAGGACCTGCTACAATTGTGGTAGCACCGAACACTTTATTGCTGATTGCCCACATGAGATCAAAGAGAACAAATATAGGAAGGGCAAGAAAGAAGGCAAATCTGAATTCAAGAAAGGAAAAAGGTTTATCGGAGAAGCTCACATTGGACATGAATGGGACTCAACCAAAGATAGCTCAAGTAAGGAGGATGAAAAGATTGCAACCGTAGCTATTCACAAGTCACCCTCCACACCAAGGCTCTTCAACAACATGTCCGATGATGACGACTACTCCCCTCACATTTGTCTTATGGCAAAGGGTGAGAAGGTAAAACCTAAAGCCAATCCATCTCCTCCTCCTTGTGACCTCTCTAGTAGTGATCTTAGTGATAGCTCTAGTGATGATGATTCAAGTGATGAAGAAATTGATAACATAACTAAAAATTTAGATAGAAAAACCAAGTTCTTTATCACTAAACTAATGGAAGATCTAGAGCATATCCAAAGTGAGTTAGCAAATAGAGAGAAAGTCTTAATTAAACAAGAAGATCTCTATATTGCTAGCAAGGAAGCTCTTGCACTAGAGAGAAGTGAGGTGGAATATTTGCAAAAGGCTTTGGCCAAGGAGCAAAAGGACCATGCTCTCATAAAGAAGGCAAATGTTGCACTCAATGAAAAGTATTGTGGCTTAAAGGAAAAGCACAAAGAACTTGAGCTGCAATATAGCATTCTATGGGAGAGCAGCTCACATCCGTCTAATGCAAAGGACAGCTCTACTCCTTCCACTAGTCAAGGATGTGGAAAATGCTATAATCTTGATTTAAATGTCTATTCCACTAACCTTGCAAACATGGAGGCAATGAGAAAAGAGATTGCTAGGCTCAATGAGGTGCTAGATAAAGATTGCAGCAAGAACAAAGGTCAAGCTAGCAGCTGCAACATCAACAATCAACAAGTGAAACCCCAATACAAGGATGGAAGGCATCCATCAATCAAGGATGGGCTTGGGCACACAAAAGGGGCCAAAACAAATGGAAGAAAGAATGTAAATGGCTATGAGTGTGTCAAATTTATGAGCAAGGGAAGAATAGGTACAGATCGGCTGCAAGCAGAGAGGGCACAAAAAGCAGCCCAAAGACACGCCCGGCCAAGTGCGGCGATCTTCTGCTGTGAAGGGCGGCAGTGCCGCTCCTCATAGAAAAGGGAAGACCACCTCTTCTTCCTCTGCTCATGTCAAGCCAAAAAGGGAAGTTCAAAAGCCAAGGAAGGAACTCCAGAAGCCAAAGAATTCAATATGGGCCACACCAAATAAGTACTCTTATCAACCAAAGGCCCATGCTCCACGACAAAGCTTGAGTTCATCCTTTGTGCTGAAAAACAACAGCAAAGGTGAAGTGGTTGCAAAATATGTTGGGAATGATAGAAACATTTATCTTAACACTTCAATTTGGGTTCCTAAGATCCTTGTGACTAACATGCAAGGCCCCAAGAATGTTTGGGGACCTAAACCTAGGAACTAAACTTGTTTTGCAGGCATACTCCTCCGGTGGATCAAGTTGGGCACTTGATAGCGGCTGTACAAATCACATGACCGGAGAAAGGAGTATGTTCTCATCATATTCTCCAACAATAAATTCAAATGAGAACATCATCTTTGGTGACAACTCAAAAGGGGAAGTGATGGGTCTTGGTAAAGTTGCTATTACTCTTGATCATTCAATTACTAATGTCTTGCATGTCAATTCGTTAAGTTACAATCTGATGTCCGTCTCTCAATTGTGTGAGATGGGCTACAATTGTCTCTTTACGGATAAGGGTGTGGAAGTCTTTAAGAGGGAGGATTCCTCTATTGTCTTTACAGGTCGGTTGAAAAATAAACTTTACCTTGTTGATTTCAGCAAGAGTAAAGGCAAGATTGAGACCTGTTTAGTGGCAAAATCTAGCATGGGCTGGTTGTGGCATCGCCGCCTAGCTCATGTTGGGATGAGGAACTTGGCCAAGCTCTTAAAAGATAACCATATTCTAGGACTAACCAATGTTGAATTTGAGAAAGACAGGATTTGCAGCGCTTGCCAAGCCGAAAATCAAGTAGGCGTACCTCACCCACCAAAGAGCATCATGACCACCACACAACCATTGGAGTTGATTCACATGGATCTCTTTGGACCGGTTGCCTACCTTAGCATCGGGGGTAACAAATATGGATTAGTTATTGTTGATAATTATTCCCGTTTCACTTGGGTGTTCTTTGTCTATGATAAGATGCAGGTACAGGAAAAGGTAAAGATCTTTGTGAAAAGAGCTCAAAGAGAGTTCAGTCTTCCAATCAAGAAGATAAGGAGTGACAATGGGACTGAATTCAAGAATACTCAAGTGGAAGAATTTCTTGATGATGAGGGCATCAAGCATGAGTTTTCAACTCAATACAACCCTCAACAAAATGGTGTAGTAGAGAGGAAGAACAGGACACTCATTGATATGGCAAGGACAATGCTTGATGAGTACAAGACGCCGGACATCTTTTGGTGTGACGCCGTCAACACCGCTTGTCATGCCATCAACCGTCTCTACCTACACAAGAAGCTCAAGAAGACTTCATATGAGATACTAACCGGTAACAAACCCAAGGTGTCTTACTTTAGGGTGTTTGGGTGCAAGTGTTTCATACTTGTCAAGAGACCCCGAATCTCTAAATTCGCACCTAAAGTTGATGAAGGTTTTCTTGGTTATGGATCAAATGAGCATGCCTATCGTGTCTTCAATAAAGCCTTGGGTAGAACTGAAGTCACGGTAGATGTGACATTTGATGAATCTAATGGCTCTCAAGTAAAGCATGTTGATGAAGATGTTGTAGGTAAAGAGGATCCACCTTGTGAGGCAATCAAGCAAATGGCAATTGGTGATATAAGGCCACAAGAGGATCAAGTCACAGAAGAGGAGATTTCTCAAGCTGCAGCTGAACAAGTTTCCGCTGACGTACCTGATGTTGAACAGCAGCAAACACCTGCTGCAGATAGGCAGAGCGGCAGTGCCGCACCTAGGAGCGGCAGTGCCGCACTCCCTCAACCAGTAGCAGCTGATTCCACTCCTATTCAAGGACAGAACCTACAACCCATCTTTGAGCAAGAAGATGATGAGTTCCCAGAAGATGATCAAGAAGCTGTTGAGCACCCAAGGCTAAGGCAAACCATTCAACGGGATCATCCCGTTGATAATATTCTTAGGAGTCTCCGAAGGGGAGTTACAACTCGCTCACATCTAGCAAATTTTTGTCAATTTTACTCGTTTGTTTCCTCTTTGGAGCCTCTCAAAGTTGAACAGGCACTTGAAGACTCGGATTGGGTCATGGCTATGCAAGAGGAGCTCAACAACTTCGAAAGGAATCAAGTGTGGACCTTGGTGGAGAGACCCAACAGCAATGTCATTGGGACAAAATGGGTCTTCCGCAATAAGCAAGATGAGAATGGCGTGGTGGCAAGGAACAAGGCAAGATTGGTGGCTCAAGGCTTCACTCAAGTAGAGGGCTTGGACTTTGAAGAAACTTATGCACCCGTGGCAAGACTTGAAGCAATCCGAATGCTTCTAGCTTTTGCTGCACATCATGACTTCAAGTTGTACCAAATGGATGTGAAGAGTGCATTTCTCAATGGCCCAATACAAGAACTTGTCTATGTTGAGCAGCCACCGGGTTTTGAAGATCCCAAGTTTCCCAACCACGTCTACAAACTCCAAAAGGCGCTCTATGGGCTTAAGCAAGCACCAAGAGCATGGTATGAATGCCTTAAGAAATTCTTGCTCAAACAAGGCTTTGAAATAGGCAAAGCTGATCCTACTCTTTTCACTCATAAGATTAATGGTGATATCTTTGTGTGCCAAATATATGTCGATGACATAATATTTGGTAGTACTAATCATTCTTTTTGTGAAGAGTTTAGTAGGATCATGACTAAGAGATTTGAGATGTCCATGATGGGTGAGCTGAAGTTCTTCCTCGGTTTTCAAATCAAGCAATTGAAGGAAGGAACATTTCTATGCCAAACCAAGTACACCCATGATATGCTAAAGAAGTTTGACATGGTGAACGCAAAGTCAATCAAGACTCCCATGCCAACCAATGGACATCTTGATCTCAACATAGAAGGGAAAGCCGTGGATACAAAGGTATATCGCTCCATGATCGGTTCCCTGCTATATCTATGTGCATCTAGGCCCGATATTATGCTTAGCGTGTGCATGTGTGCTAGATTTCAAGCCAACCCTAAAGAATGTCATTTAGTGGATGTTAAGAGGATCTTGAGATATTTAGTACACACACCTAACTTCGGCTTGTGGTATCCCAAGGGCTCCAAGTTTGATCTACTTGGGTATTCGGATTCCGATTACGCCGGTTGCAAAGTAGATCGAAAAAGCACTTCGGGGACTTGTCAATTTCTTGGATGATCCCTAGTGTCTTGGAGTTCTAAAAAGCAAAATTGTGTAGCCCTTTCCACCGCCGAGGCCGAGTATGTTGCAGCCGGTGCATGTTGTGCGCAACTACTTTGGATGAAGCAAACCCTTCGTGATTTCGGATGTCACTTCACTAGAATCCCACTCTTGTGTGACAATGAAAGTGCCATAAAACTTGCAAACAATCCAGTTAGCCACTCAAGAACCAAACATATAGACATCCGACATCACTTCTTGAGAGACCACGAAACCAAAGGAGATATCGAATTACGTCATGTGAGCACCGAAAAACAACTAGCCGATATCTTCACAAAATCACTTGATGAGGCTAGGTTTTGCGCATTGCGTAGTGAACTGAATATACTTGATTCTCGTAATGTGGTTTGAAACCTGGCACACCTCTGTTTGATCTACTAGAAATCTAGGAAAAAGAATTGCAAAACTTTATACTATGTTTCAAACCTCATTGAAAAAGGGTAGTCTATGTGCTATGACCATTGTTTGTAATGTTGACATGCTTCTGGTCATACCACGTAGATAGATATATGTCCATATCTAAAGTAAAGAGAATACACCAGTTAGTAGCTAACCCTGGCTGTTCTGGGGGGTGCGGCAGTGCCGCACTTTGAATCTGCTGTCAGATTTGCCCCACAACGGCAGCTTCTGTGGGCCCCTTCTCTTCCTTATCCTTTTCTCCTGGCCGGCCCACGAAGCCTTCCTCTCTTTCTCTTTTCTCCCCATCGCCGACAGGAGCTGCACGCGCGCCCCTTTCTCCTCTCTGCTCGCGCGCCGTCGCTGCCCCCCGCGCCGCTGCCACTTCGGCAGCATGCCGCGCCGGCCCCCCAGCCGTCTCTCCCTCACGCTGCTGGTGGCCGGTGGTGCTCCTGGCCGAGCACATTGCTCCTCTTCCCTCCTCCTTCAACGTTTGCCAAGGTATAACCCTAACCTGCCCAATCTATGCAATGGTGATGTGGTTGGCATGGATTTCGATTTCTCCAGTTAGTATGAATGACAAGGAAGTGTTTTTGATGGATAGATAGACTAGGATTAGGAAATCATAGGTGGAATGAAACATGGGACAGTGAGACAATGTGGTGCAGCAATGGCTCACCAAAAATCCCTGCCCTAAGTCCTCTATTCCACCTATGACATCTCAATCCTAGTGGATCCATACACCAAAGACATTGCCCTATATCCTTCATATTATTCTCTCAAATCCATGTCTCAATCACTAGTTTTTCCTGCCTATCCAAATTTAGAGATTGTGTATGCTGTAGAACGACATCTAACAAGTAGAGTTAGCAAGAAAGAAGAGATAGAACAGAGCCTCAAGAAATCGGGCAAAGGCGGCAAGCCGCCGCTGTGGGGCGGCAAGTGCCGCACCTTGTGGAGCAACACTGCCCACCCATGATTCTCTAGCTCATGCTCTAAGTCCTCTTTCTTGTCAAATCCACTTCTTAGGTATTGTTCTATACTATACCTATACAGTTTCTCATTTGGACCTTTTTTGCATAGATGGAAGATGATCCAAGGGGCAAGAGGAAGGTGGATGAGACCCGTGCCAAGGCACCCTCTCGCCGTCGCAGGGGGAGAGGCCCAAGGAGCAGCAACCTAGCACCCACAAAGCAGCCGATGGAAGAGAAAAAGTTTGATGCTTACATGCAAAGAGAGGATAGGTTGCGAAGGGAAGGAATGACTATTAACCCAGAGTGGATCCCTCAGACTCCACTTCACTTGACAGAGTTTGACAGCAGCTACATGAGAGATTTTGAGGGTGAGATGTTCCTAGCTCCTCCACAGGACACTAAACCTCATGCCATCATCAATTACTCAACTAGCTGGAAGTCAACTGAGAAAGAAAGAGCTAGAAATCCTTTTGAGAGGAACAAGGACCTGGGTGTTGATCACCGATTCTGGAATGTCTTTCATTCCAATTTCTATACCACCGTAGTCCTTGCAGCAAAGAAGCCCAAGATCAGAAAGATGCAATATGTGGACTTTGATGAAATAAAATCTAGAAATGAAGCTGGATTTGCTGGTGTGATTCGAGCTTGTGAAGGTTTGAGCTGTCAGACATCATGGCTTTTCACTATGACTGGAATGAGGAGGTGCTTGCTCAGTTTCATGCCACATATTTCTATGATCAGGCAGCAGATGAGGTGCATTGGATGACAGATGGTACTCACTACCGCATTGACTTTGTCACTTTCAGCAGGATACTTGGTTTTGGAGAGGAGCATCGTGGGTATTCCTATATCCATGATGAGCCTAGGGCTGAGATCAGTGACATTCGCTATATGTGGATTAAGCCCAGACTCGCAGATGGAAAGAGGAGTGGACTCCAGAGCTTCTACTACACCATGAACAACCTACTTAGAGCCACTATCAACCCAAAAGATGGAGCAGCCTCGGATGTGAATGGTTATGTGAGGAATGTGCTAGCTCGCTTTGCACCAGGTGGGGACGTGTTCAATGTCCCTAGGTTCATGTGGGAGGAGCTCAGGTGTGTGACAAAGGATGGGAGGAAGGGGCTGCCCTATACCCCTTACCTCATGTTTATGATTGAGAGAGTCACTGGTTTGAGGTTCCCCAAGACTGGGATACACACTGTGTACAAGATTGAGAAGACTCAGTCAGCTGCAGCAGCTAGAGAGGCAGGTGAGAGCTCACACCGCGAGCCTGAGGATATTCCAGAGAGTTCTCGCTCCTGCTCTAGGAGGAGCAAGTCCAAGAAGTTTGGTGCATGGCTCAAGGCCATCTTTACTACTTGTACCTATGCAGCAAGGACGGCCTACGAGGACCGGTTGGAGAACCGGGAGGCCGTGAGGCTAGGGAGCGTGCGGGGCTGCCACCACTTCCACCTGTTCCCTCACCACCGACCTTTCCCAACCTTCCTAGCTTGTCAGATGATGATGATGATGAGGATGAGGAGGATGAGAGTGAGGACCAGCAGGAGCAGCACAGCGAGCACGAGTCTTGGGAGCACCAGACCTTGGCAGGTTTTCAGGCACAGCGTCAGTCTCAGGGACCTCGGCGTTCCTCTCATTTCACCGCTACCACTCACCGTCAGGGGCGTGCACGAGTGGATTCCAATGACGAGGAGATTGACTGGGAGGCAGCCGAGCGCGACGTCTAGGACTCTTCTTCCTTCTCTCTTTTTGGCACTTGATGACAAAGGGGGAGAAATTAGAGGGGTCAACTTCTTTTCGACGCCATGTGTTTATGTTCGCAGCAGCTGTTCAGTTCATGTCCGTTTGAGAGTTAGTTTGTCAGGTCGTGAGTTTGAGAGTCGCTTAAAACTCTATTTGTGTAATATTGCTACCTATTGTACTCTATTTACTTTGGATATGGACATGTATCGTATTGTGTGATCTAGACTGCTATATTCATGTTTTTAGATCCTTATTTTATATGTGTTCTAGCTGTATGGTGCTTGTTTTCTTTGCTGCTGGAATAGCAAATGCGGCAGTGCCGCACTCTGGTGCGGCAGTGCCGCACTATGCTGTTTCAGCAAAGATTATTGAGTGCATAACCTATCATATTGCATCACGTATATTCCTGTGACACTTGTGCAGCACCCCACAGTAGGCATGGATGTAGGGGGAGCCCCAACACTTTCAAAATGTGTGAATCATGGCATTTATGCCAACTTGAGAATTCAAATCTCACTTCACACATTTAGGGGGAGGCCTTTACACCCATGGCTCGAAAATCTCAGTTTTGCTTTATATCTTTTGTAAGCTCAAATTGGGTTGTCATCAATCACCAAAAAGGGGGAGATTGTGAGTGCAATCAAGCCCTATTGTGGGTTTTGGTGATAATGACTACTCAATTTGAGAACTAATGAGATTTATCGAGTTGATACATAGGGAAGAAGCTATGGAGGATGCTATACTGAAAAGTGGAGTCCCCAATTTGCTTATGACAAAGGGCTTTCGCTAATGGAGGTTTATATTCATTTTATATTTTGAAATTGAGTATAGGAAAGCCGTACTATCAAGAGGGATTCAAGACACTAGTCAAAAGTGTGCAACCAAGTGCTCATTTTACACACAAAGCATCCACAAACTCCAGGCAATCCAGCCAGCCTAACCCTGCTTTCACCATTCTGCTGGTTGGCTAGTGCGGCAGTGCCGCACTCTAAGTGCGGCAGTGCCGCACTTACCTGACCGTTGGAAAGACAGGGGTATTTATACCCTCTCCTCTTGTCCAAACGGTAACTTTTCAGCTGTCTTCTTCCTCAGACCCGAAAAGGTGCTCAGCATTAGGGTTTGCTCTCCTCCATTGGTCCCCCAAGCTCTCAAGCATTCCAAAGTGATTCCACCACTAACCCTTGAGAGAAAAGGTGCCAAAATTCGATTAGAGAGCAGCCCCACTGATTCCCAAAGTTCTAGAGCACTTGGTTCACGTTTTGGCCGGTGGCTTGAGTTCATTACTCTTGGAGCTTTGCTCCTAGCCGGCTAGGCGTCGCCCTTGAGCTTGCCAACTCTTGTGGCAGCCTTGGGAGGTTTGTAACAATCACTTGCAGCTAGTAAACTCACCCCTCATCTCAAGAGTTGAGTCTCTTGACTTGAGAACGAGGTAGGGTTGCAAAGCCCTAAGCCTTGGTGGCTAACCTCAACAACGTGGACGTAGGCAAGCCTTGGTGGCAAGCTGAACCACGGGTTAAATCCTTGTGTCACCGTGTGCTTGATTTACTTTGCCTTCATTCATGTTGTTGGTGGGTGATTTCTAGGGTTTGTGGTTGATCTACTAGTATACTCTTGCTGCACCTTACATAGCTGTTGTTCTGTGATATATTTACCTGCAGGAAGCTTAGAATTTTATCTGATCTAAATTTCATTGGTCAGTTTTTGAACTGTGAGCAAGTTCTCTCTTCAGCAAAAAGCGGCAAAGCCGCTGCTTGGTGCGGCAAAGGCCGCACTGGGTTTTTAACCTGATTCGATTTGAGTTTTTACAGGCCTATTCACCCCCCTCTAGGCCTCCAGTGATCCTACACTTTCCGATGATACTAATTATGATACTAATCGATGATATTTATTATTTATAAAAATTGCCGGTAATTATTTCTCGGGAAGCGAAAGTGACAATTATTTTGGGACGGAGAAAGTATGTAGGAAGACCAACTAACTTTCTTTTTACTTTAATAGTCCTTTAGAAACATAAAATAAATACGTATGTTCCAATACAATCAAAACATAAGAAAATGATGCGACCTAAGTAGAAGAAACCCTTTCATGTCCTCTATTGGACTATCAGTACGCAAAAAATTGATGAATATGTACCGAGATCTGAAAACCCACACAAGCATCAAAAGCAATCAAGGCCTAGATCAATGAGAAATAGCTTGCCAAAATACAAATAAGTATATGCAACTTCATATAGTTCTAATGCCTACTCATCTGTAGCTAGAAGAAAATCAAATATCCATATAGTTAAAATTGAGGCACTAGTTTAATTGGTTATGCCAAATGCTCACAAGAGCATATATATATTAAGTAAAATAACTAATGAAAAAGATTCAGCATTATAATTTAGTGGAATAAGGTAGTAGTAGCACAAGTGAAAATAAGTAGCATCACAACTTAATTTGTATAAATTACCGATAGAACTTAATGGTACAAGTTGGCAGTATAATTTAATGGCACAAGTTAGTGATGTAACTTATATATTAAGTAAAATAACTAATAAAAAGGTTCAACACTAAAACTTAGTGGAATAAGGTAGTAACATAACTTAGTAAAATAAGTTAGTATCACAAACTTAATTTGCATAAATTAGCAATATAACTTAATGGTACAAGTTGGCAGTATAACTTGATGTCACAAGTTAGCGGTATAACTTTAACTTACTACTATGATATAGCATATGTAAAGAAACTTGTCACCTTGGTATGAGTCATTAACACTTCCAATCAGGTAAGTTGTGGATAAACATTGCATCATCACTATCAACCAAATAGAAACATTTATCAATTTACCACTTTCTACTTTCAAGATTTTTTGGTTTCTGCATGATACTTAATCTAACTCCTAATGCTTTTTAGGATATCAATGCTCAGGATGCAACTGAGGAAAAAAAAGTCTAAAGCATCAGCTGGGGTCACTATTATCAAAGGACATGATATATATATATATATATATATATATATATATATATATATATATATATATATATATATATATATATATATATATATATATATATATATATGATGACAACAATCTCACCTGTTTGGGCAAAAAGTATTGTTTCCAAAAAATAAAATAGATAGCTGGAAGATAAGTGTAACTTGGAACACAATATGAAAATAAGTTGCATAATTTCCAAGGGAACCAAGAACCTGTACCATGAATAAAGTTGTGTTACTATACTACAATCTTCAAAGTGAAAAGTGAATAATCAATGAATGAGATTACTTGAAGACATTAATAACTGAACAATGAGCCACCCCTGAAAATCGTTCAACAATGACCTACAAATGCATGAGCGTTCGTTCAATTCAAAAAAATGCAAAACATATATTAAAGAAAAAGAGAAGAATATAGAACAAGTGATCATTTAGATACATATATGGCTAGTTTCAATAAATTTATTCAAAGTACTTAGACATTTTATCACTAATCGAGATAGAATTTGCAAGTCACCCTGTCTATATATAACCAGTTTCATAGAATTGTTCAAAGTAAGAAAAAAGTTATCACCAATTAGCTAGAACTTGCAAGTTTCGATACAACTGGTGAATGAATGTAAGTACAACATATGAGCATCATAAATTTAATTTTTAGAAGCATGGTGGACATAAGTGAAGCAAAGAGCAGATTCATCGTGAACATGTAAGGGCAATAGGTAGACATATGAATAAGTATGTGCAGTGGATGTTGTATATTTGTACCAAAAGGAACAAGCGATCAGATCTCATCAGTCTCTTAAAGCTCACCATGACACACGTAAATTGATGAAAATGAAGGCTTGACGAGATTGATGCAGGTGGAAGCCATCATCTCCGAGAGCCAGTCGTCGGACGGGGCACACTGATGGCCACCTCAGGGCGGTTGTCCTTGAATGGGAGACTAAGATCCTCCACCTCCGGGCTGCCATGGTGGGAGTGACGCGCATGCCCAAGTCTCCGGGAGCCAGTCACCAGATGAGAGACCGAGATCCATCGCCTCCGAGCACTGGTGGCGCGATCCGATGATTTAGTAACCACAGAAATCAGAGACAATAAGAAAAAAATTCTAAGTTCATCTTGACTTATTATTAGTAATAGCCTAACATCATTTTTTTGTTGTTGTTGTTGGAGACTACCAAATGATCTTAACAGTAAAAAATTATCTGAGTGTAAGATTGGAGATACTGCAGTGCTCAAATAAGTTATGTAGAGTACTCATGAAAACACAAGTTAGAAACATAACTTTATAGCATATGTTAATCACCTAAGTTAGATAATAAACTTATGAAACTAAAAAAACAGGCGAGTAACTCTGTAGTATAAGTTAATCACCTAAGTTAGAACACTCTTCCACTTCCTCAATTGATATGGATTTTGCTCCATTAGAATCACTATGAACCTTATTAGCCATATGAAACCAAATGTATTTTATAAAAAAATATTCAGAATCATTAAACACAAAACTTATAATTAGTACACAACAAGGCCACAACTTATAATTAGTATTCACCAATTCAGTATGTTCTTATGGAAATGCAACTACTATAAACACCAGATGAGCCTGTAAAAAAATCCCAATTGTCTTATGAAGATCTGCCTCCAACATGCTGCTGCATTGCCAGTGGCTATAGCATCAAGGTCGACATACACATCTCTGCACGACGCCAACCTGTCATCGGCTACAATTACTGGAATTTGTTGTTTCTATGATACATGACTCTTGTCAGACAATGCAGCCACAAGAAAAGATGGACTAGGTGTTTTTCTAATCAACACAACTACACCATTAACTGACTTTTGTCTAGGCACAAATGGGAATCGCAGAAGTAGATTTCCTCATTGATAGCCAATCTATAGAAAATTTTGTAATCTCAGTTGAGTATAATCCAAATTGATAGAAAGTCAAATGCAATAGCACATTCCTTAGCTTAGGATTCACAAAAATTCAGTTATACCTCAATCCTACACATATTGATGTGACAAGTAATGAATCGATGAGACCACATGATCGAACTCGCTCAACAAATTCCTACTCAAATGCCACATCATATTTAGTTATAACTGCACAGTTGATGCTTTATAGAAATTTACAGAAGATTTTAGCAAGATACCAAAAATTGTATATCCTTTTAAATTAAGTTTGATGTAAGGCTTATGACAGTATAGATAAATTGTCTTTTTTCATTGTATACTAGGAACACTTTCAGGTGAAAAGTATAAATCAGTGAAATCTAAAAATCTAATTTCATCTTGGGTCAAATTCACAGGTCTAGCGATACATTCACAAACCTATTTGAAGCAGTCAGAAGGGGCCTGCAGTAATAGCAATCCACACACAAAAAAAACTACTCAAATAGAAAGGTACCAAACCACTAAATAAAATCAAGCTCGAGTAACCAATGAACATCACAACTGGAAAGGAAAACGAATTACTGTTGCTCACATGAAGTAAATCTACATGCATAGGCATCCTGGTTATGAAGATGAAATCGAGATTGCAAGTCTACGACTAACTAGCTCCACTCTCAACCAACCAAATATCACCAGATCCGCACGAGATTTTCCAAAAATGGATCCCGTTGTGCACCGAGGCCACAAATCTAGGTTGCTGGTGGCTCACCTGCATGTTGCGCTTGACAAGGTTGAGCGGCGTGGGGTGAGCCCGTAGCTGGACATTCCTTCGGCGACGCAGCAGCACAGAAGGCCAACGAGTGCATCTAGATCTTCTCGTTGGGTGCTTGGATCGAGAACGACACCGACTCGTGCTCCAGCTGCGTGATCGGCCCTCGGGTGAACACAGCGAGGCGCCGCCACGGCGGCGCCTGTGGCGGCGGGCGAGCGAGCGCTGCAGAGGAGGCGCAGAGAAGTTCTGGAGGAGTGGTTGGAGAGCGTCGTCGCCGCCGAGAGATCGGAAGATTCGTCTCTCTCTCGCTAGTGGGGCTTTGGGTGCTGGTGTTCAAGAAAATGAAAGTCCTGTGGGAAGAGGGAGCGAGAAAAGGGAAGGTGGATAGGGACACAGATCGCGTGCAGTGGGTATTCACACTGCAAGATATGCAGTAGGCATACCTGAGCCATTCATCTAGTGAGGAACGGTTGTGAGGAGAGATCCTAACTTTTCGTTTCCCTGGCATCCTTGGAGGGAAACTCCAAACCTTTGGCGCCATATCTGAAAGGCGAGGCAGCGGGCGAGCACAGGGAGGCCGGCGAGCTGCCGCGCCATGGAACCCCCAAGACCCCTCCCCGCAGCTAGTGGAGGCGATGCTGCTCCTCATGCGCCTGTAGAAGCTGCTGTCCTCCACCCTCCTCCAGAAGGCTTCACGGGCGTGCATTGCCACCGAGCAAGGCGTGCGAAGTCGGAGAAGGCCGGCACCACGCATCTTCTCCATGCCCCCCTCGCAACCTCCCATGGCGCAGCATTCCAGCAAAGCACCCCCCGCAGCTGCATCATGGTGCCATGGATGATGCCCAACAAGTTCTCGAGGAATTGCCTGCAAGGTTGTGCTTTATTCCTTGTTTCAAAACTAACTAATCAGTTCTGTGCAGTTGAATTAAAGTTGTTGAAATATCTTAAGAATGTTAGGGAAACACAATATTTTTATTTTATCTGGTTGCTTCTTGTGATTATTACTATTGAAATATAGAACCCACACAATATTTATAACTACTGAGGGTGGCTGCAACTCCTTTTTGGATTTCTAAAATAAGCATGACATTTAGCATTGTTGATGAGGCTTGGAACTTTTGGGTCACATATGGTGGTAGGATGGGGTTTGATGTTCGCAAGTGCTATGCAAACAAGAGTGGTATTGATGGATTAGTAACAACCTTTGTAGGTTTGTTTGTTC
The DNA here is from genome assembly GCA_015844335.1 of Chrysopogon serrulatus. Taxonomy (NCBI): domain Eukaryota; kingdom Viridiplantae; phylum Streptophyta; class Magnoliopsida; order Poales; family Poaceae; genus Chrysopogon; species Chrysopogon serrulatus. Next base: position 2,659 of record JADLZL010008141.1, on the reverse strand, counting down.
AAATCAAGGTTCTCGGGCTGAAGATAAGAAGTTCTCGGTTTGCAAGCGTAAAAAGGGCACATACAAGAACAAAGCTGCATGGTTCATATGGGCATTACTTTAGAAAGAGAAAATGGATCTTACAAAGTACATGACTTATTTGTTGAGCACAACCACATTCTTCGGGACTGCACAAACAAGTCATTTGATGCCATCACAGAAAATATTTCTAAGCATCGGGCTATTGATATTGATGTGGCTGATGATTCTCGAATTGCACCTAAAAGTAGCACATGAGTTTCTTGGTATATATGTTGGTGGATCATGTAACCTCGGATACACTCATCGTGATCATAAAAATTATTTCTTGCGAACGAAAGCGGCAAAGGGAGATGATATATGGTGAGGCCGGAAGTTTGCTAAAGTATTTTCAAGATAAATCGGGAGAATCCTTCCTTTCAATATGCCATTCAAATGGATTGTGAAGAACAGATAACTAATATATTTTGGGCTGATGCAAAGATGATAGTCGACTATGCGCACTTTGGTGATGTCATCACATTTGACACTACCTTTGGAACCAACAAAGAATATAGGCCATTTGGTGTGCTTGTAGGTTTCAATCAATTTAGAGAGACCGTGGTATTTGGTGCTGCTCTGATGTATGATGAGACTTTCGAGTCATTCAAGTGGTTATTCAATGCATTTTTGTCAATATATAATCAAAAACATCCTCAAACAATTTTTACTGATCAAGATAGTGCAATGGGAAAGGCAGTGTCCAAGGTCTTCACTAGTACATGGCATGGTTTATGTACCTGGCATATATCACAAAATGCATTAAAGCACTTGTGCTCTCAGAATGAAGAAGAGACCGAAGAAGAGACTGAAGAAGAGTCAAGTATCTTATTAGATTTCAGTGCTTGCATGTATCAGTATGAAGAAAAGACAGAATTTGAAGAAGCTTTTGATGCTATGAGAGGAAAAGTAAGCAAATCGACATGGCTGGACAGCATTTACATGTTGAGACACAAGTGGGCTGAATGCTACATGCTTTGGATGTTTTTTTTCAATAGGAATGCGCAGCACGCAACTAAGTGAGAGCTTGAATAATGCATTGAAGGTGCATTTGAAATCAGATCTTGACTTCGTTCGGTTTCTAAAGCGTGTGGAGCATGTTGTTGAAGACAAGAGAGAGAGAGGGAGTTACAAGCTGAATTTGAATCTAGAAAGAAACAACCAAGAATTGGGATGATGACACCTATATTGGTACAAACTAGCAAGATATATACACCTGCAATTTTTGAAGCCTTCCAAGCTGAATATGAAAAGTCGCTAGTAGCTTATATAGTAGATTCAAACAGAAGCACTGAATTTTCCATTGCAATTGGAGCTCTTGGGGAGTCATCTATACTTGAAGACGAGCGCATAGTTATAGTCAACCTTGCTGATCAGATTGTCACATGTAGTTGTCGACTCTTTGAAAGAATTGGTATATTGTGTAGACATGCACTAAAAGGTTTCGATTTGATGAACATTAAGCTACTGCCTGAAAGATACATTTTGAAGTGATGGACTCGAGGCGCAAGGTCAGAGATTGTCCAAGATATGCATGGGAGGGATATAGTGGAAAATCCTAAGTTTGATGCTACACTTCGGTACAAAAATCTTTGTCGTATATTCTTTCCATTGGCTTCACGAGCTGCTGATTTTGAAGATTGCTGCTTGCTTGTTGAAGAGGCACTTCATAATTTGAGTAAGCAGGTGGAAGGAAAAATCAGGGAAACTCCTAAAATTGATGCTAAAAATTCTAGTGTTCAAGCACCATTCAGCTTACCTGAACAGTTTGCAAATGTTGCTGGACTTAAGAAGAAAGAAAAGCCAAATGGTGGGTCAAAACGAAAGAAATCTTGGACTGAAAAATTTTAGAAGAAAAAGAAAAATAATGCAAACAAGAAGAAAACAAAGAAAGCTACACAGCCTGAAGAAAGTGGAGACCTTGTGCAAGAATTCCAAGCATATGAATCACTCAGTAGTTTTTCTGAACTTATTAAGGTATGCTGGCATTCTCCTTTTCTTAGAAAAATATAATTGTAAATTTTGACCCGTGCAATTTTTCTATTCCTCTCTCTTATTTTAGAGTTCAAGTGTTATTCAAGATGCCACTAATCCTACCTCTGTTGGAGGGATAGATGATTGGTATTTTTAGCAGAATATAAATGTAAGTCTTGTAAATTGTATTAATTCAAATTAATCTAAAAATTGTCATATCTGAATTATCTCTATTTGTAGGCCATGACTGAAGGCATGATCAAATCTGCTATTGGGTGATACAACATTTTGTATATGGAGATAGGAACGGTGCTATATGCTCTTCTGTTCAGCTTTTGTATTAAGCTTTTGGGTTAAACATACTTCAGTTTAGAGTAAAATATATGTAGGATTTTAGAAATGAATTAGTAACCTAGAGCAAAAGAGATCCAGTAGGTTGGCATGTGTTTTGTATGGCTGACAATTCAGCAAACTTTGAATTTGAATATGTTCAGTATTTGGACATGTGTTCTGCTCAGCTCCAAAAGATTTCTGCTACTGTACAGTGGTATGGGCTCTTGAATTATTATTTTTGGATTCAATTGAGTAAAAGGTGAGATGAAGAAAAGAGGGGAAAAAGAAAATCCCT